>JAUZSX010002222.1:0-22429 GCA_034780655.1 Idiosepius hallami
TGTAATCTAAAAGATTTCCCTTGTAACATTTACGCCATATTGGAATTTAGGGCGGCGCTAATGTAAAACACTGCCAATTATTTTTGGTCTACTCAGACCTCTTTTTCTTCTTCTTCCCCCCTCTGTCTAGTGTATAGTCATGATAGATGAGTCCATTCCCTTTTATACAGGGGTGGTGTAATAGGGACAAATCAAAGAATGTGGAAACTATTGTCTATAATATACAGTCAGACAAAGTGTCTTTATCAGTGACTGCTGTTATTGCTTGGATCTGCTATTGCTAAAGGACCACCTGTCTTTCAAATTGGATTTATTTATTTACTCATATTCTTGGACTTTGATTGGAATTAGCTTGTCCCATTCTTACCAGGAATAATGGCTCGAGATAGTCTAAAAGGTATCACCACTAATGATAAATGTTCTATTATTAAACTCTTTATCATTTGGTGAGGGGGGGAATCTACTTGGGACAGTCGGGCTTCGGGATTGAATTTAAATCACAATTGTTCAGTCTACATTCTCATATGGACTGATACTTTTCGGAAAGGTATGAATCCTTTCAATTTTTTTTCCAGCTATGGGTTACATAGTGAATATTGTGTTATTCAAAAAACTTTGTGTGGACAAAAGAACGTTTACCAAAATATTGTTTTTGGCATTAAATGACATAAAAAGGTTGATATACTGTTAAACCAAACAAACAAACAATCATTTATCATTTGATAAATTATGGGTTATTTTATTGTCAAATCAAACTGATAGTTACATTAGTAATAAAAAATTAATCCTATTTCTGGTTAGAAAATATTTTCAAACTCCTGAATTTTATCCAAAAATGATTCGCCATTGTTTATAGATAATCAAGTTATGATCGGAAGGATGAAAAACTGATCTGTTTTTTTTTGATTTGTCAATTATTTTTTTAAATATTCAGCGTCCAAACAAATTCAAACGATTTTGGATGCTGAGCATTTTAAACCTGTTTTAGAAGAAAGATTCTAATGATAAATGTGTATGTATGTATTTAAGGCTTACATTGTAAATGTATATATGTAAATGTAAACTGTCTGAGATCTGTTTATAATATTTTCCTCCTAATATTTATCAAATCTTATCTCAAAAATCTAAACTCTAGATTTTTGTACTTTCATTAAAGATTTAGCCTTTGTAAAGTGATTTTATTTATCAAATAAACTCTTTCTTTCTATGGACTCCTATAAACCTACTTTGTTTTTCTTTTCTTCTTACTTTTATTTTTAACCAATAAGTGTCTGCTTAAAACTGTCCTGCCTAACTCTGTTTACTAGAATGTATGTTGATAATAAACAAAAAACAGGTTAGATCAGCTTCAGATAAATCCCCAAATTTTGTGGGTGTGGATTCTGACCTCTTCCTGTCTGTGTCACAACTAAAATCTCTTAACAACCACTTTAGATTTCTGATATTTCTTGACTTAATGTAACTTTTCAAAAAGTTGTTTTTTAGATTTACCCAAGCTTTGAAAACTTCCAACAATATTTATTATTATTAGTAGTATTAGCTTTTTTAAAAAGTTCCAATTTTTCACACACACACACACACACAATTGCTGTTATCTCTGTAATCAAATGCCATTAAAAACAAGTTTTGGCTTGTTTCATAAGCTTTTTCTTTCAATAGATTCTCCGTCTTTCTAGAACTTTGTTGCATTATTTTTTTACAAGAGTAACTAGCAATGAATATAGAAATTCAAAGTAGTTTATTTCTGTGAGTTAATATTGTTTTTGTATTATTTTTTAAATGTAATCTGATCTAAAAATTTATTCTAAATATGTATTTTTGTATAAGTTTTTATTTTCTGAAATTTTCATCACATTTGAAGCAATACAAATAAAGTCAAGATCAAATTTGAATTAGGCATATCATTATTTCCACGATTTTATGTTTATTTTTGTTATAAAAGACATAAGATTTTTCAGTTTAATATTAAAAGTTCCTAATATGATATATATATATATATATATATATATATACTATGATTGCTTAAATTTATAGTTAGAGTGCTTAATATCAGTGATAGAGCCTGTATATTAGTTAAGCGTAGACACACTCAACGGCCTTCGGTAACTGTCAGTATCTCGCCTGCAAAGTCATCAGACCAAAAGGAAGTCTTTTAGTCTGATGACCATGCAGGCAAGAAACTGTCACCAAAGGCCATTGACTCTGTGTCTGCACTTAACTGATATATATATATATATATATATATATATATATATATACACACACACACACACACACACACTAGGAATGTACAGCCTAGAAGATATTTATATCCGTATATTTTTTAATATGTCTATTCAGCCTAGGCTGTTATACAATATAAATTATAACATCAGCTTCAACTCGAAGTAAGCTAACGGAAATTCCCTAACAGCTTTGCTGTTATTTTTGTTCTCTATGACATATGCTGCAACTTTTTGATTTTTAGCTTTCATCATATAAAAACTTTTTAGCAGACATTTTTAACAGGCTACTATAAATACATTGAAAGTATATTTTTTGACTTCAATAATAATTATAAGATCTAATAGCGTAACAAGAATACGTGCATATTGCACATGGCAAGTAACATATAATAATGTAATCAAATAGACTGAAACAAATATAGATTTTTATTTGCTCTAACCATTGAATAATACGATTTATGTAAAAAAAATCATGTGAACAATAAGTTTAGACCATTTGAATATAAAATCTAAATATATTTCTGCTTGCTCAGACATTAGTGCTGAACATTATGAATGACTCAATTATAAGTTGATATCCTGAAATATAGATTGTTTTCCCTGTGAAAAAAACTTGACTTGTATTAGAAAACTAGAAGTATTGCCCAGCTTTGCCCGGCACCAGGGACTTGCCAATATTTTTTTTTCAAAAATGCTTTGTGTTTATAAAATGAATTATTTTTTCTTAATTTTCAAAAACACTTCTCCGTTATTTATTTACTTGTTTATTTTTAATTCAAAAACAGTTCTTCGTACCTTCTCAATGTTTGAAAAAAAAATTTTTAAGCAAGAATCACCACTTGTAAAATGCTGAAATGATTTATACAGTCAAGTTGCATTAGACACAACGGTTCCCATCAGATCACCGAAGATAAGCAATGTCGAGCCTGGGCAGTAGTAAGATGGGTGACCATTTAAGCATAATAGTGTGCACAGTTCAATTTCATATTTTCTTCTGGAAATATAGCGCCTACTTGATCTAGCCACACGTGTGACTGTAAATTCAAAACCAGATGTAGAACCCATTCAAACGCGACAATTAGTTTTAATAGTATATTAGTAATATGGTATTTCTATGATTTGACCTTTAAGTTTAAGTTTTTAATTTTTTTACATTAAAAAAGATCTTTTTTTTTTTTAATGACAAATTTTGATTTTTTAATGAAACTCTTTCTTTCTTTAGGTATTGGAGTGCCCATCCTATTGGCTTACGTTTACGGAGTTGTCCCTATTTCATTATGTCGTAGTGGGGGTTGTGGTGTGACCACAACCAATACAGGAGTGAGATTTGAATTTGATGAAAATGAAGCAACTGTCGGATCTTCAGGCCCTTACACGAGTGAGTATCTAGATTTTTTTTAACAATTCTTGATTTCTTTTTTAAGAAAAATTCTATATTTTTATCATTTTTTAAAATATTCCTTTTTTAAAAAAAAAAATTAAAAAAAAGAACTCACTAATCAGTCTATGTAATGTCATATTACTCCATCTTAATTGTTACTGTGATGTTGTTTTTTGATATCTAACATTTTACATTTAATATTTACATTTTTCATTATGTGAGTTATCAAAAATAGCTGACAAAATGAGGATTTACTTGTTTAATTTAATTTTATTACTTATTTTTTTCATTTTCCGTTTGATTTCTAAGTTTAATTCAATAGAATATTCTGTAGTTTAAATCCTTCATAGAAAAACAGTGATAATTACTTTAGTTTATACCACTTTTGGAATAAAATCCCCCTCCTTTTTATTTTAGCATAAAAGTAGAAAAAATATCTTTAAAAAGGCTGGAGGCCAAAGCTCAATATGACTCTATTATTTACTGTGAATACTACACTTAAGATATAAAGGCAAAAAATGACCAACAAAGGCCATTACTTTCCTGAATATCATACTTTAGGCATGGTCTGAATGTGAGGTGAGATGATGCAATGTTGATGATGTCATCCTTTTGGTATTTTTATAACAGAGTATAGCTTCCTCACAGCCATGGTCTGACTGTGAAGTGAGATGAGGCTTTCATCTGTTCATTGCAAAAGGTTTTCTCCAACTGTTTGTTTTTTTATAAGATATTCAGTATCCAAACAAATTCAAATTTGGACGCTGAGCATTTTAAACCAGGAAGAAAGTTTCCAATGATGTGTGTGTGTATGTATGTATGCAAACTGAGATCTATTTATAACACGTAAGATTAGTCTCTGAAATTTTGTGAGACACATGACCAAAAATATTTGAATCACATAATTTACAGTATAATGAAAACGGAGGTCAAGTTTTTATTTTTATTTTATTTAAAGCTGATAATGCAGCTGCAGAGACTGTAAACCATGTGGCAAATCCAAGTATTGCTCCTAGCATTGGTGAAGCATCAGTTGCAATGACCAACAGCCTGAGTGCTAGTGGCAGTCATATTGACCGAATGGGAATTCTTCGAGATGAGAGTGATAGAGACTCTGCCAGTCACAGAGCCACTACAGAATCTAGTTTGAATGGAAGTCTAATGGAAGCAGGTGGTTATCACAACAAGTAAGTCTAACATTTCTTTTTAAACAAAATCATAGGAGCTATTTTGAAGGGAATCAACTGAAGTATACCAATAAGATTACCTTTTTTTCCACTGAATATCTATCTTATTTACTAATAGGATGAGAAGGTTAGCTTAAAAAATGTAAATGCTTTACACCGTAATACTTAAAATCTTATAACTTCTTCACTCTGGGCTCCAACTGCCAAGGTGGAACACTGGTAAAACTTGGACTCTGGAATCGAAATAAGAGTTTTGTGTTTGTTTAAGCCTTTTTGATTCTATTGGGAACATAGAGCCAAAATGACAACATCTGCAGTCGTTGCGGTTTCTGAACTATTATATTTACTTGATGAGCAGCACCAACCAAGTTTGGCACAAGGTCATTTTTAAGGTGAATGCAATGGTTTTGACTGGGAATTGAACTCGCGTACTATAATTCCAGAGTCCAAGCTTTTTTCAATGTTCCAACATTGCTGCCCAATAAGAATTCTTAATATTTATAATTTTTACACTTTTTTAATGAAATTTTCCATAAAATATATATTATAAAGTCTCTCCCTATTATCTCAAGAAAAACCCTAATTTTATTTGTAAATTTCCTTAATTTAACTTTTTAATTTTCTCTCTTTAAATTTTATAGATAATCTGGAATTTATAATTTTTCATGAATTCTATATTTTTTCAGATTAGAGGTCCAAGCAGATGTATCAGCCAATCCACCTTTGAGAAAGAGAGCCAGTTTAAGTAGTGAATCGGCCAACTTCAGCATTGGAGAGAAATCTGCAACTGTTTCATATGGAGATGATGCCAGTACAAAAACCCTTGCTGGCTCAATTGCAGGCTACAGGTAAAATCTAATCAAAGTCTTTTTGCATATTAAAAGTGGCATGCAATAACTGTTTGAAATTGGATTAAAGTTCAGATATATTTACAAAAACTCCCCATCAAATGCCACTCAAAGAAAATATTTCCTTATGACACTCCTGTCTGAAATAACTACAAAATCATTATAATAAATTTGATTTAATTTAATATAACTTTATTTTCAGAAAACAAGTTTGAATAATATGATGCTGGCCTTACATGACCCCTTTAGGTAGATAGGCCATTAGAAAACATTTTGTTTTCATTGTCAGGTATCTTTTTTTTAGTAAGTTTTTTTACGTGTTTTAATGCTTGTTTATGTTCTTGTACAAGTCTTCCACACTAGGATTGCATTGGGTCTGTACAGAATTATCACATCTCAAGTGTTCTAAAAAATAGTTTCAAATCGTTATGGACTTGATACAATCCAATATGGAAAACTTTAACAGGGAGAATATAAACCCATTAAAACACATAAAAAACTTATTAAATAAAAGATGGGTATCAACAAAAACAAAATATACAACGTCAACAAATCATTTGTTAAAAAGCAATACTAAAATTTATTTCAGAACAATTTAAAAATAAGAAATTAATAAAAAAAAAAAAAAAAAAAAATTAATCTAAAAACATCAAGACATGTGTCAGACTGATAAACTGGTTGGAATGTTGTGAGATAAACAATAAGAATTGTCAATTAAAAAGAAATATTAAACTTAAAGCAAATTCTAATTTTGTCTACTATTTTAATAATTTATTAATAACAATTATCATCACTATTAGTGGGGAGGTCCACTTGAGACAGTAGAAAGACAGTCAGACTTCAGAATTGTACTACGGGGGTTTGAATCCTACTTGTTCGGTTTCCACTCATGTTTGGACTCATAGCCTTGAAAAGGTATGAATCCTCATATTCCCTCCAGCTATAGGTTAAATAGTGCATATTGTGTCATTCAAAAAAAAAAGAATGTATGGACAAAAAGAAAGTTTTAAAAAAAATAATTGTTCTTCACTTTAAATATCCTGAAAAGGTTGATGTGCCGTAAAACTAAAACAATCACTTTTAGTCTAATGTTATTAAATTATAGTTAAATCTGAAAAATAGGCTAAACATAAGATGTGTAAATCTTTTTTTAAGCATATTTATTTTGTAAATTTGTCTTAGAATATAAAAAATTATTTTTCATTTTTTATTTTTAAGGGACAAAGACAGTATTTCTGCGACATCTCCGTCCCTAGAAGTCCAAGCTGAAACCATGTCCAACCGATGGCGCAACAACAGTGGAAGTAGCATCAGCGCAGAACTGAAATGCAACCAGGTTGCTTCTCCAACCCAATGGTCTCCTGTCTCAGGTCGCAGCGGCAGTTTCTCAGGCGATGATGTCAAGAACAGCTACACAAAATACCGAAAGAACATGCGACTGAGTATCGAGGAGAAAATCCACGAACATTTGGACAGCCGCAGTAATGAACTCGACAGCAAAAGCGTAGAAGGGACTGAATTAAAGAAGTCAAATCGTTCCCAAGAACATGCAATGAGTTTACCCTTGGTGAACACTCAATGTAAAGGATCCTCGATCGAAAGCATTGGTTGTTCAGTGACCGTGAGTGGCAAGAGCTTGCCTGGACTGAGTGAGGTAGAGAACGGAAGTCCTCTTTGTTCTCTGGCTGCCTCAAAACCTCTGTCTCTGATGAATGCCCGAAGCAATTTGAATAGTTGTGCCCTCTCGGACAAGTCTGATATATCTATAGGTGATGGCAGGGTAGCAGTTGCTGTGAATGCTGCAAACAATCAGAAGAGGGAATTTGAGAACTCTCCACACTGCTTACGTCGACGAAGTTGTGAGCTGGCTTTGGAGCATGGGCGACTCTCTCCAAAATTAGAATGAAAAAAAAAACAATACAAAATTCATAGCAAAATAAATAGGGTATTAATGCAAGAGAGGAATGAAATTTTGGGTTTTTTAAAAAAGTGGAATGGAAATTCTTAGTGCCACAAACAGAAGTAACTTTTAATTGACCTAATCTTGTAACAAAAACATCAAAGAATATTAAAAAAAAAAACAATTTTTATTAACAAACAGGAGAAGAAAGTAAACAATACAACATTACAGCAAACTATCATTTTTTAAAAAAACAAACAATCCTTTTTTAGGGAAGAAACAAAGGCAATACAACAACTGTCATTTTTTTTATGAACAAAATGAAAATGTAATTTATTATTGGTTCTGTATAACTCCCCACACTCTATGAAACATTCTTCGTTTTTAAATGATAGTTTGTTGCATTGCTTTACTTTCCTATCTCATTTAATAAAAATTGTTTTGTTCATATATTCTTTTGTATTTTTATTAAAACATTAAAAGTCCGTTAACAGTTACTTTCTATTTGTGGCACTACATTAAGAATTTCCATTCCATTTTTTTAAACAACCCAAAAATTTGTTCCTCTCATGCATTAATACTATAAATAGTATAACACAAAACAGTTCAATCAATTACAATCAAGCAGCCTCTTCCCCCTCCTAAAATAAATGGGGTTTTGTACATGGGATAAGTAATCTCCCACCCCCACAAATTCGAATCTGTGTGTGTATCTGTATCTGTGGGTGAATGTGTCAGCAAGTATTAGTTCATGTGCATATCATATTTGAGCAGCACCAACCAAGTTAGACACAGAGCCATTTTCAAAGAGAATGCAATGGTTTTGACTGGGATTTGAACTTGCGTATTACTATTCCAGAGCCCGAGCTTTTACCAATGCTCTAATCTCGCTGCGCAGTTTAGTTTATATGCATATGCCCGTTGCGTGATTCTTGATACTGTTGGTTGCTTGATTACACGCGTAAACTCACGGCTATCCTCATTGACTCCTAGTGAGATCCACTTGGGGCAGTCGGACTTTGGAATCATGACACGCAAGTTTGAATCCCATTCGTTCCGTGTTTACGTTCATATTTGGACTGATACCCTTAGGAAAGGTATGAATACATGCATTCCCTCCAGGTATGGGTTAAATAGTGTATATTATGTTATTGAAAAAAAAAACTGTATGGACAAAAAGAATGTTTGTAAAAAATGATTATTCTCAGCATTCAAATGACCTAAAATGGTTGATATGCCATAAAACAAGTACAATTTTATACACACACACACATACATGCTCTTACAGTCCTCACAAACTCAGACACGAGTGCTCCTCTAACTAAACATGGCATCTCTTTAGGGATTTGATTTCTTTTTTTTTTTTTTTTTTTAATTATTGTCTGCCTTCCTGTAACAGAAACAATTTGGGGAGACTTTGCATTGCCATTGTTAAACGTTGCGAGGCCAACATAGAAATTAATTATCTGCCTCTCCTCTGGGTTTGATATGTGGATTCTTAGAGATATCAATTAAAGTTGAGGCTTGAGTGATTTTTCTCTAGATTTGACCAACATTTAATTTTTATAGTCAGGATTTCCTCCCCTTCATCTCTCTTTATTTTTCTTTTATAGAAAAGAGAGGCTTTATTCTTTCTTCCTTCTGTTGGTTCTTTCCTATAAGCTTTACCTTCTCTTTCTTTCTCTGTTCTACAAACTTTACCTGCTCTCTCTGTTCCACAAGTTTTACTCTCTCTCTTTCTCTCTCTCTCCTTTAAGGTCTACTCACTCTTTCTCTCTTTCCTATAAGTTTTATAATACACACATGTATATATATGTATATGTATGTGTGTGTGTGTGGTATATATGTTTGTGTATATATATAATGTTTGTGTATATAATGTTTGTTTGTATATATAATGTTTGTGTGTGTATATATGATTGTGTATGCATGTATGTTATATATATATATGAGAAAGAAAGTGTGTGTGTTTTTTGTGTGTGTGTGTGTCTGTGTTTAATTTGAGATTTGGATGAAGAGGCTGCCTACCCTAAATACAGATTTTAGTTTTGGATCTATCATACAATAAAAATGTCTATGTCAGATTAATGAGACTGATTTATATAATCATGATAATTATACAAGGGTCATTTGGAATGAATTTAGCTCCCTTCTTTTTTCTGTCTTCTCACCACTGACCGCCTAATTTCCCCACCCCCATATTCTTTTCTTCTCTCTCTGACTTCTTCACAAATTAAAGAGTTCATTTGCAAAAACATCTATCCAAATTAGTCATTTTCTGTAAATTGTGATTTATTTTGCCTGTGAAAATCTGATAAATCAATCCAATTAAAGTATGCATTTTTGGGTCACGTGACAGTTGCTGTCGACTTTTGTAGACAAATGATTATAACAATAAAAGCTTAGCTAAGTAAGGCACAAAATGAAATAGTCTATTTAATTTTGATTGAGAAAGCCCTTATTGGTGTTTTTGCAAATAAGCTCTTCAATTCTTTCTCTGTTTTTTCTCTTTCTTTCTTTCTTTTTTATTCCCAACCATTTCTTTAAGCATTTTTTTTTTTTCTGATTTTTCTCTCTCTTTCTCTGATTCTTTTATAACTTGAAATCTTCCTTTGGATTTGCTTTGACTTTGTCCCTCCCTTCTACTTATACTCTTAGATCTACTTTTGGATTTACGAGTGTTTTTTTGTCAGACTGCAGACAAGCAAACTAATCATACACAAATGCCATTTAAAAAAAAAAATTTTCATCAATATTTTATCCTTTGGATCCTGACATAAAAAAAAAAAAAAAGCTATAACTAGTGATAGTGAAAAAGACAACCCGTAATCAGCAAAATTAGCAATCAGCCAATGAAAGCCGTTCTATAGGATTACAGAAGGGCAAAATATTGGCCATGTCGCTTTTTTTTTTTTTTGCTAGGTCCGAAGGATAAAAGTGTATATAGAGGTGTTTTATTTTTTTTTTTTAGAAAACACCCTCATGTGATTTCTATTTAACCTCCTTTGTCCTTCATTCTCTCTCTATCTCTCTCTCCCACAGTCCCTTAACATGTTATCTAAACAAAAAAAATTGTTATTGAATTTCTCATTGGAGCCAACTTATTGATTTCCAAACTTTTTACAAGACAAAAATGAGTTTTTTTTTTAAAAAACAGTTTCAACTTTATTTGTTCCCAGCCCCTTTTTTTATAACTGTTTAAAACAATGTAGAAAACTTTTCTCAATTTCATTCAATTAGTTTGCTTTGATTTTATTTTTCTTGGGACTTTTACTTCAATTATACTGTTGCATTTCTATATAAAATATTTTTCTTATAAGATTTTTTAAATTAAGGTTTAATTTATTACTTGAGGCTTTGTTTAGGGATTTTTTTAAAGGGTTTTTAACTATTTAAGACATCATAAAATGACTGATTTGACACAGGACAATCTTTTTTCCTTTACTTGAGAGAAAAAATTTTCAGTTTGTATCTTATATTTTTCCTTAGTAGAAAATTTCACCCATTGAATTAATGAGACCAAAATTACAAAATGAGACTTCTTACACCTAGCCAAAAACCCTCTCCGCTCTGTCATATTTCTGGGAAAAGAAGGAATATTTGGTGGTCTCCTAATAAACTAGCTTCCTGGATAGCTGAAGTACTGTGGATTTAATTGCCTGCCTATCTGACAACTTTAAAAAAAAAAGTCCATTAATAAAATTTAGCTATACATGCAATTCAGAAACATTCTTTCTAAAATGACTATTTTTTATTCTTTTTGTAACTAACCAATTAATTTTCTAATTTAATCAATGAAAGCGATTGCACTGTCTTCCAAATATTTTGAGAGAATAAAAATTGGGCCACCGTTTTGATCCTAACTTATAGAAATTACCAAGTAGTCACTCAGAGCTATTATATCAAAGAGACCAATTAGGGTCAAAATATTAGCGTGTCTTCTTTCCCCTTATGTTTTCAAGGCCGATATATCGGCCCTTTAGGATCTAAAGGGTTAAGCAATATAAAATAAGTGTATATTCAGTTGAAAGTTTTACAAAAATAAACTATTTCATGATAAGTGATGCCAAGTCTGAGACAATATTGGAACAATTCGTTCTTGGCTATTTAGAATATTCCTTTTTTAATCAAAGGGGTTAAAAGGCATCTTGGCAGTACTAAGTTAGTCACTAACTATGTGACAAGGAGTTTTAATATAGATTGGAATAATGATTAGTAGCTATTATATGATATGGGGGACTTATTGACATTGAATTCAGCTTAAATTTTTGTGTTCTAAATAAAGGATTTGTTGAATTCAATTTCATAATTTTTTCTTTTTAAGAATAAAGACCTTGCTCAGTTAAGAATTCTCTTGTTTTAGATCTAGATATTAACCCCCCCTTTTTTTTAAAACTATTCATTGAATTTGCTCCCTATATTTTATAGAATTTGCTATAAAACTTGAATTTTATTTTCTCTCCAAAGATTGAACAGATAGAATGTGATTCAGAATATATATTTAAGCAATCTCAGTACACAGATTAGTATATATATATATATATATATATATTTGTGTAGTGAGATTGCTTAGAATTATAGTTAGTGCTCAATATCAGTGATAGAGCGTGTATATTAGTTAAGTGTAGACGCAGTCAACGGCCTTCGGTGACTCAGTTTCTTACCTGTGCGGTTATATTTTATACCCATAAAAGATTAAAAGAAAAATACTTTTATATATATATTTATTTATATATATATATATATATATATGTATATATATATATATTTGTATATAAATAAATTAGTATTTTCTATTAATCTTTTATAGATATATATATGTATATATCTCCATCCATAAAAGGTTAAGAGAAAAAAATAGTATTTCTATTATTTGATCCCAATTCTCTCTTGCCAGTTGACTCTATAGATTTCATTGGTTAAAATAAAAATATGTAAAGAGAATCAAATTGTGTTGCTTTTTAAGTAAAGATATTTAAAACTCCTATTTTAAAAATGTAAACAGTTTTTAATTGACTCTTCCTCTCTTGTTGTTCATGTGTCTATTTATCTTCATAAATGAGAGCGACCCGTTTCTTCCCAGCCATTACTTTATTTAGATGACTTATCTTGATTTTGAGTCCTATTCAAAATGTTTCAATCCTTATACCCTCCATCATACTTGAACTATCTACTTCTCATAATAGTCTAAATAATTCCTTGTCTTAGAACATAGATGAATATCATTATTGAACAATTATTTTTTTTTAATCCTTTTTGTAAATGAATGATTTACATTTGAATGAAATTGAGAATCAAAAGATGAAATTTTTCTAAAAATAAAAAAAAACCCAAACCATTTCTCCTTGAAAATTATTTATCTAAAAGCCTTGTCTTTTTGTAATATAAGAAATAAATAAATATCTATCTATCTATCTATATATATATATATATATATATATATATATATAAAAAATTGTGGCTTAATATGCCTTGATCTACGCACAGTACAAAGTTTGGGACCAAAATATCGTGCTTGCATATATGGGGTGGTAAATTCTTATATACATTTTTTTTCTCTCTGGTTCATGGAGCAATGTTTTTGAAAACCTCATAAGGGCTGAACCCTTTTTTCAAAAAGAATTAAAAAAAACAAAAAAAAAAAAGATTTTTTTATCTCCTTTTGTATAGATTTTTGTATTTTTTTTTTTTCTCATGTTAATTGTTTTGTATTTTTGAAGAAAGCCACTTGTGTTTTTTTTTTTGTTTTTTTTTAAATATTTTTTCAGTATTTCATGGTCTGTCAGTACTTAGAAATATTTTTTGATTTCTACTATTTTTTTTGTTTAAAATTTTAAAGACATTTTTTTTCTCCTTTTTTAAGCCAGTAAAATTTTCAGGATTGAATATATATTTTTTTCTTTTTATATGAATACCAAACAACATCCCAACTGTGCATGCAGGAAAGACTCTGAGAATATTTGAAATAACTTTCTTAAATTGATTTTTGAAGAGCTGGAATGCTAACCATTGTAATTGCTAGAATTTTCTTCCCCCCCTCTCTTTTTTATGGTACTTCCATGCTGAAAAGTTAAAATGATGACATTCTATAAAATGTATATCAAATAGAGAATTTTAAAAAAAATGAAATATTTTTTTCCCTTTATTTGGTTTGTTTGAAGAAAGATATATTACAAATAATAATCCACTATTTATAAAATGTATTGATGTTTTTTTCCAATATTCTTTTATCTGTTTTTTTTTTTTTTTATTATTAATATTGGTTTTGTTTAAAATTTGGGTTTAATGATTGAGAACAAAAATTATATTCACCATTTTAAGATTAGAAAAAATGATCAGTTACCTGCCCTTTAATAATTTCTATAATCAAGGGAGGATAACTCGATAGATTATTAAAGATGATTTTTTTCTGTACTAGGAGAATAACTTATTTCTTTTTCAGTGAAAACTTGTAACTTTTCCTTTTTTTTTTTTGTCTGGAAGCTTTTTATCATTTTTTTTCCAGTTTTACTTATTGAATAAGTGCTGCTTAATCAATGTGTACTTGGACTTATGCAAATTTCGGCTAGCTTGGTTTCAGCATTGCTTTTTTTTTATGGTCCTTGCTGTTTTCGTCATAAGCTTTAAGTACTCAGTGCAGCAGCACACAGCAACCGCTGCTTCCTCTCAAGACTCTTCCTTCAGTTTAACACTTCAGTTTGTGTATGAAGAGTTCTCCAATATAAAATGCCAATTCTTGTAAATTTTTAGTTGAATATTTCTAGTCATTTATTTTGTATGATGATTTTTAGAAAACATTTAGTTATAATTTGATAAATTCGAAAGAAAAAAAAGTCAATTATGAATGTCCCTTTGGAAAATCTAGTGTTATGGCCTTTTGGCTAATATTTTTGCTATTTTTATTAATCTGTGACTTATGATATCAGATTCTTCAATTTGTTTCTGGGGAAAGTAAGAGTATCTACTTCTAGATTGCAATATACAATTTTAGGTAAATAACCTTGGAAACATATGGATGGTTTTATCCTCCTCTCCAGTTATACGTTAGATAGTCATGCAATTGTTCTTTGAATAATTTTGCAGAAGAAAGACATATAGAGAAAAATTGTTCCTTTTATTAAATTACGAAAACATATATTCAGTCTTTGTTTATCCCAAATACAAGGTAGTCAAAAAGTCCCTGTGCACCCAAAAATATTTTCAGTAACATCATTTTGTACACACGCATTTTAAAATTTTTAAAAATATATTTATATATATACAAAAAACTTTTTAAAAATGCGTGTGTACAAAATGATGTTACTGAAAATATTTTTAGGTTCACAGGGACTTTTTGATCACCCTGTACAAAGAATTAGGCAGAAAGCCAATAAGTGAGGTGAGGAGAGTGGAATTTTTGGGCTGGTCTTTGCTATTTGTTTAACCTTAACTAGACGCATTCTTGATTCATTCACAGCTTATAAAATCCATGCATCCTTCATCCATCTTACAACCAATCACTAAAATACAACATTTACTTAATGGGGCACTCCTATTTAAAATAACACCAATGATGAATTATATGTATAATTCTAATGTGTCGGGGGAGCGGGACAAAAAATACCCTAAAAAATATAAAAAATTTTGGTTGGGTTAGTAAGGCCCTCCTTTCTCTCACTATTGAGGTAGAATAGCCCACCGTTATCCAAGCATTCACTCTAAAAGAAGCAGGACGTATTGTTTGATATATTTGGTCTATTGTGAGTTTGTTAAGAAAAGGTTCCTAATTTTACCTGTAATATTATTATTATGCATTTTTCACTCATTTCTCTTAAGGGAGTTTACTTTGGGCAGTGGATTAGCACTTTAATTTTGGAATTGTAATTCTTCTGAGTTATATAGCGGTGGGGCAACACCCACCCCATCATAAGCTAGGTGTGCTTTGATTATTGGAGTTGTGGGGTAACTTAGAAGAGGTATCAGTAACCATATGTCAAATTTAAAAAATCTAGACCAAACCTTATAAAACTTGATTTTTCTCCTGACTAAAACCCTCTTATGACAACAGATAATTACATAAAAATACTTCATAAATATATCCTATTTTCAGACTATTTTCCCACCTTATATAGAGGGAAAATTTTTGGGGGGGTGACATTGTATCAATTTTCCTTTGCTGTCATCCAGGGTGAACCAACTCTACTTCTAGCTATACCTCTTATTTAACCCTTTCGATCCTAAGGAGCCGATATATCGGCCTTAGTAACCAAAGGCAAAAAGAAATACACTGACATTTCAACCCTAATTTGGTTCTTTAATAGAAAGGCTCTTAGTGACTACTTGGTGATATTGCTAAGTCAGAGTCCAAAAGTGGAGGTTGAAATATTGTTGTGTGTATGTGTGTTCTTTTGCTCTAAATTTTCCAGGGTCGATATATGGGTTCTTTAGGGTTTAAAGGGTTAGCTACATAACTTGTTTCATTAACATAATTTGTTCTTCCCTTTTTAACAAAGGCTTTATGAGTGTGCATTCATTCTTTTAAATCTTTGGTCATTATCAAATGATTTCTTGGGGTTTAAGCTATATTTTTTAAAGATTTTTTTTTTTTTGACAGTTTGTAGTCATTGTATTTCCAAAGGGTTAAAACAAAAAAAAAAAAACATTATGGTTTATTGTATTTATCTGGGAATTCTTTTAAATGAGGTTTCTATATCTATATATATCAATTTATTCTGCAATCTTTTTTTCTTCATCTCTCATAGTTGTTCTTTCATGACATTTCGGCAAATTTATCTTCTGGCCTTCGTCAGGTGGTTAACTGCGACCCTGGATTGGAACTCTGAGTCTCGGTTGGTTGCTGGGAATACAGTTACAATCATCCGAAACGTTGTGAAAAAACAACTGATGGATGAGGTCAAAAAGTGAGCAGAATAAATTAATATACATTATGGTTTACTTTCATATAGCTTCTTTAAATCTTTAGGTAAACTGATATTTTAGGGTGCTTAGAACTTTTTCTCCATCAGTCTCCTTTCTCTCACATTAAGAACTAGAAAAACATAGAAAAATAAAATAGAAAAGAATCTATTAGTCCTTCTGAAGTGCATAGTTTTTTGCTTGTTTTTTTTTTAATTGATTTAAAAAAATTAATAAAATAATAATAATTTTGTGTTGTATTTTCTTTAGTAAGACCTTGTCTAAAATCAATAATAGAATAGTTATTTGGAGAAAAACTTACCACAAAGTTCATCATTCTCTACTATATTTAGAAAAAAAATGATTTTACTTTGTGTTTAAAGGACTAGTTGCTTATCTGATTCACTAAGGTCAAAACATACTTTTTTTTTAAATCATTATTTGCAAGAGTTGGCATTTTTAAAAAATTCTTTTTGTTTCTTTTTGGAAGTGAGCTCCTAGTACAAATTTTCCCTGTTATCAAAACCAAATAATATAATTTCAATTAATCAAAAATCAGATAACTCGAATCACTTTTTTTTATGAAAAAAAATTTCCTAACATATTAAAAAATAAAGTTTTTGTATACCTATTTTTTTTTTTTTTTTTATTACAGTTTTATGTTTTATCTCCCAACCATTTTTTAAGATAATGTTATAACATCCAAACTAAATTTTCATTTTATTCTGTCATTTGGATTGATTAGATATCACACCCTTTATTCTTTCGTGACAATTTTTTAAAATATATTTGTAAACTTTAATATTTTAGGGGTAGGTCCACTTAGACTGTTGGACTTTTGAACCATAAAATGTGAGTTCAAATCCCAGCAGTTCTGTTTATATTCACATTTGGACTAATAAACTTGAGAAAAGTATAAATCCCCACATTTTCTCCAGCTATGTATTAAATAATGCATATTGTATTATTTAAAAAAAAACTGTTTAGATTAATTGTTCTCTGCATTAAATGACCTAAAAAGTTTGATATGCCACAAACCCAACCAATGAATTGATCAATCCTACAAAATGATTGTCCTTAGCATTAAATGAGCTAAAAAGATTGATTTGGATTAAATAGTGCATATTGTGTTTTTTAAAAAAACTGTCTGTGGACAAAAAAAGAACATTTATCAAAAATGATTATTCTCGGCATTAAATGACCTAAAAAGGTTTATTTATGCCTTAAAACAAACAATAAAATATTTTAGTTTCTTTATTATTTTTTAATTTTTTTTAATGAAATTTTTTGTGTGTTTGGTTTCTGGCTAAAAACAGCTTTCTTGATAAGAAATCTTTTGGCTCCAGTGTGGTGGGATTAGTAGTGGTGGTGATAATGATGATTGTAAATAAAGATGAAAGCTTCAGTCCCTCCCCCTGTCTTTCCTTCCTTCCTTTCCTCCCTCCCTCCGCTGTTCTTGGGAATCAGTAATATGATGTCCCTATTTCACAAGACATCCTGTAAATGTGGATAAGTTTATTGTAATCTTGTATATTCTGTTAATATTAAAGAATGGGAAAAAAAAGCATTTTTTCCAAAAACACAAAATGTCTTCATTTCTTTGTTTTTTTTCTTTCTTTTTGTTGAAGTATTGCTTGCCATTTTCCCTGTTAAGAATGGGGCAAGTTAAATCCAATCAGAGTCCGAAGAGAAGCAGAGTAAATAAATAAATCCAATATGAAATTGTTTGACGATATCAAAGTCCGACAATGTAGGTAATTATATCCAAAAGGTTAAAGTATTCAACTGTAAGTTACAAATCCAAAAAGAGGTCAATGCTAAGTCATACAAGTAAATCTCTCTAAGCAACAGCAACTGTCAGTAGCAGTGGCAAGATGGTCTAAAGTAGACCAGGTTTTTTATAGATAATATTTACCAATTCCGCTCTCTGATTGGTGCAAACCTCGCCACCCCTCTATAAAAATAAATAGACAAACTTATACGATCATACACTAGAGAGGTGAGGAGAAAGAAGAAAAGAGGTCTCGGAGACCAAAAATAATCTAACACTTTTTTTTTATATAAAAACTTGTCTAATGTTGTTGGACGGTCGGGAGAAGAACTTTGCTGGGGTGTGAGCTGATTTGTCAGGCTTCTAGGTTTTCCGGAAATTCTCGACTTCTTTCAGGCATGATAAAATCAGGCAGTCAACGTGGCCCAGTGGATAAACAATCAGACTATGGAACCTTACTACGCAGGTTCGAATCCAAGTTATTTTGTCTACCTTAATATGATATTTACTCGGTGAGCACCAACCCAAGTTTGGTACAAGGCCATTTTTTGCATGCTCTTACCCGGGCTTTTTACATTCGGTGTTACTCTTCACCTAAATGAGCTGCTCTCCTGAGTTAACGAGCCCCATCTACCCGAGGCTGTTAAAGTGAAAGTAATGATTTTTACTGGGATTTGAACTCGTGTAATACGATTCTAGAGCCCGAGCTTTTACCAATGCTCCACCGTCGCTGCCCTACGTTAATATGTCAACTAATACCATTGGGAAAGGTATGAAGCACTATGTTCCCTCCAGCTATGGGTTAAATAGTGCAAGACCTCAACGGTGGATGTGATGGATGATGTCCACAGTGACACAACGGCACTGAAGGTGACAACAAAGGATGGCCTCCAGACGTCATAGTTCTCTAAATGCCATTGGAACCAGGTCCTCCTCTGCCAAGGGGCCATGTGGTGACTGCTGGTGCATCAGTTTCCCCACATTAAAAGACATCACGCACAGGTGTCCTCTCGAAAGGATCCACAGAACAAAGATGGAGGACAGTCATACTCAAACATGAGTGACCGCCATGATGAATCAGTGATATACTTTTTATGTACATGAGGGGGCTTCCCTGCGCTTGAAATCCCGCAAGAGCTTCATCTCAGTCGCAAAACTGGGGCACTCTTTGGTAACCTCCTTTTATTCCCGACGATGGAATGATTCCATCATGGACCTGGACAATGATGCTTTGCCCAAACCCTCAGAGGAGTTACCGACTTGGTCTGACCTTCTCCCCAGAGAGTGGGTGATGCTTAACTGTGCTCGGGCAAAGGTGACAAAAACTTGAGATAACCTTTGGAGGTAGGGCTTCATACAGGACACGGTTTGCCCATGTGGCGCTGCCGAGCAGACCATCACTCACCTGCTCATAGACTGCCCACTTAGCGTGCCTTGCCCTAATGTAGACTTTAGGGATGCGATGGTTGCCGCCCATTACTTTCTCTCTATATGGAGTGGCATGATATGATGATGAGTGATAAACAGAGTAAGTTAAAAGTAGGCATACAGTCATTAAACTTTATATATATATTTACTTGGTGAACACCAACGAAAGTTTGGCACAAGGGCATTTTTATGTGCTCTTATCTGGGCTTTTTACATTCGGTGCTACCCTTCACCTAGATGAGCTGCTCTCCCAAGTTAACGAGCCCCCATCTGCCCGAGGCAGCTAAAGGTGAATACAATGGTTTTTGACTTGGATTTGAACTCGCATACTACGATTCCAGAGCCCGAGCTTTTACCAATGCTCCACCGTCGCTATATAACTTTTTATATATGCTTCTTTATGGAAACATTTTTTTTATACTTTATAATGTTTTTTTTTCTAGTTTTATTTTGTTTTACTAGCTGAGGAGGGTTTACCAACTTCTCATCACCAGACGATTCATCACGGTCTATTCATCACTAGACTTTTCATCACGTTGAAAATTCATCACCCCAAAGAAAAAAAATTACATTTATTCTTGTAATAATGTTATTTATGTAATTATGTTTTTATTACATTAAATTTTTAGCCCCTTTCACAGTTTGAGGGTTATTTTTACGAGAGATTATTAAAATCTATAAAGTGAATGCAATCCACTATTTTTTAAATTTCTATATTTAAAAATGTAAACAAACTTCTCCAAATAGTTTCATTTTATTTTAATTTAATGTTAGCAAACATTACAGAACTTTAATTTTAAAAAAAAAGCACAAGTGATAAAAAGGCTCAGAGTGATGAATTGTCAATGTGATGAAAAAAAAAACATGTAATGAAAAGTCCGTGTCATGAAAAGACCATACACCCTGAGGAGTATATTGCTATGTTGACTGAGAACATTCCGAGCAGTTTAAGAGTTTAAATAGTTTCTGTCTAAAATTATTTTAGCATTCTTAAAATTCAAATATGAACCTATTTTTGGATTTTTTTTTCCTACTTTTTATGACTGTATTCATATTTTTAGTCAACCCTATATAATGGAATGGATAAAATATAGGCAGTTGCCAGGGAGTCTATCAGCCTTCCAATGAAATTGGTTAACCTCTTTTTTTTCTATATACTCTTTTTTAAATAGGAATCTACCACTAACTTTGTTAATAATTTCTTTATAAGGTTGCTGTAGTTCTATACATACATTTTTAATATTTCTAAAATCTGGAGAATTTATTTGAAAAAATGAATTAAATTTTTTTTATGGTTTTTACATATATCACATTTAGTACTTTTTCTCTGATATTTTGGGGGGTTGCTCTATCAAAAACACTGTTTCTTCTTGTAAACATTTTTAAAGATCTTTATATTCTTTGTTTCTTTTATAGTTGTTTTTTTTTTTTTCATTGTTCTCCATCAAACTTTTAATTTTTATTTTAAAAATTGCTTTAATTCTTTTTAGCTAATTTCTATTACACTCTTTAATTGTATTTTTCTGCATATTTGAAATATGAAACGATAAAAATAATTTTAAAAAAAAACGAAGGATTACGCCCCTTAGTGATTATCTCCCTTGATTTCATTCTTCCTTCATTGCAAACTCATCATCATGGCGTCAGGAGCGTTATTCGGGTCGTCGGGAAGTCGTTCCCAGACGAAAAATTTGGTAGAATTTCGGGCAGGTCGAATGAATCTAAAGGATAGAATGGTGCATCCAGATAAAAGAAAGGGTTTGGTCTATATTTATCAGGCCGACGATTCACTTATGCATTTCTGTTGGAAAGATCGAACCTCTGGCCAAATTGAAGACGTGAGTAGTCGTTTTTTTTAATTTTTCTTATATTTTTTTAAATATTTCCTACAACTTTCTTTAATTGAAATTCTTGCTTTTGCTTATTTAATTAGGGTTTCATTTTTTATTATTATCATTCAGCTTAGTTATTTAAAATATTATTTTATTGAAGCCTTTTAGAGGCTTTATGAATTTCAAAGTCTAATAACAATACTGTTTGACAATAAACAAGAGGAAAGATAGTCGGACGACGTCGTCAGGTCTTTCTCTTTCGTAATTGCTATTTTTTTTTAATATAAAAAGGTTTTCTTTAATTCAAATGAAGAGAAATACATTTTTATTGATGATTTCATTTATTTTCAAGCCTTAAGATATAGCTTCTGATTTCTATGTTTCCATTAAAATGCTTTTAAAAGATTTTTAGAATTTTTAGGCTATTTAAGTCTTGGTTCTTATTTTTTCGCCATCTTGAACTCCAAATTTTTGCTTCAAAAACTGGAATTAATTTTGGATTCTTTTAAAAAAAATTTCGGACTAAATATTTGAATTTTTACTATTTTAAATTTTATACTATTCCTACAATAAAATTATGGCTTTCAATTTTGTGCACCTTCCTTGTTAAAATACAAATCATAAAATAGTTTTTAAGGGGACTAAAACAAACAACGTCTTTCATAAAAAATATATTTTTTTTAAATTATGTATTAGAATAAATTGTTGAATCATAAAATTTTCCTTAACCCTTTAAACCCTAAAAGACCCATATATCGGCCTTGAAGACATAAGGCATAAGAAGGCACACCAAATTTTCCTCTATAACAGCTGAATGATTATTTGGTAGCTTTGATAAGTTAAGATCCAAAGGATTTAAAAATTAAGGCAGTTTTGAATTGACGTCGGCCAAAATTCCAATATGGTGTCTAATGTTAGAAGGGAAATTTTCTGACTACACCGTCATGTTTTGGTTTAAATAA
>JAUZSX010002329.1:0-22425 GCA_034780655.1 Idiosepius hallami
GTAAATGCTTGAGTTCTGAAATTGTATTACCTGTGTTCAAATTCCAGTTAAAACCATTACAATTACCATTAGTTGCCTCAGGCTGATGGGGCTTGTTAACTCAAGAGAGCATCTCATTTAGGTGAAAGGCAACACTAAATGCAAAAAGCCCAGGTATATAGAGCACATAAAAATGTTCTTGAGCCTAACTTGGGCTCGTGCTCAACCAAGTAAATATAATATATATATTGGGCAGTGAAGTTAGAGCATTGGTAAAAACTCGGGCTCTGGAATCGTAGAATGGCAGTTCAAATCCCAGTCAAATCCATTGCATTCACCTTCAGCTGCCTCGGGCAGTTGGGGTTCGTTTTATCGGAAGAGCAGCTCATATAGGTGAAGGGTAACATCGAATGTAAAAAGCCCGGCTAAGAGCACGTAAAAATGGGCTTGTGCCAAACTTGGGTTGGTGCTCACCAAGTAAATATAATATATTGGATAGAGTACACTCTTTAAAGTTTTAAAGAAAAATGACAGGAGACAGTAAAATGAATGAAGAATGACAGGAGGTAGTAAATATATATAAGTGACCTTTTGTGTGTCTATCTGGAGTCTATGTGGTTTCCACCAATTTGCCAATTTTGGTCTTGAAAATTAAAACTCGACTGTACTTAACAGTAGTCTTTCAATATTTTAATCACAATTTTTTTTTTAAACAGATTTTAAAAAATAAGAGGCCAGTGTTCATTTGTTAAGAGCTTGTCTGAATGTGTGCAATGATTTTTGATGATAATCATTATTCAGATCATTTTTACTTTTATTCTCATCCTATGAATTTAGATATAAAAACCCCTAAAATGAATTTAATATAAAAAAAACATTAGAAATGAGTATAAAATGCATTAACTGCTTTCCTTAATTATCGTGGTGGCAAGTCCCCTGACACTCTGGCAAAGTTGTAGTTTTCTTTGGAAACAGACATAAAATACAGAAATACAATAATTTCAAATGCAATTTTATCTGAGAAATTGCGCAATAAAACTCAATTCACAAGAAATGGTCACAGCTTTTCATCATTGATCAAATATTCAAGCTTTCTTGTTATTGATTTTTAAATCACAGAACATGCATCTTATTTGAAATTATAGATTTACAGAAAACATTTTGAATGTATTGTATTTAGTCCACTAGTTTTATTGCATAAGCAGTCACTTCAATTTCGGTTATCTTTATATAAACAATTTTGAAATAAAGTACTTTTATTTTCTATTAGTACAGGTATTTAACTAGATGAAAGAAATATGATTTGAAAATAGCAATAATTTTTTTTTACTTATTAATAATAGACTTATATGAAATTATTTTAGATGAAAATAAATAAAGAAAAAAAAAGATGAAGAACAATAATTTTACAATATGAATTTAAACGCATCTACCTTTTTATGTCATTTCAAGAAAATATGCTGTTTGACTAAAATGAACATTAATCAAATAAAATATTTATGCTGGAAATCAAAGGAGAAAAAATCATTGTTAATATGATTAAGGATAAAAACATCAAAAGTTATTTAAATATTCCTGTCGTATTTTTCTAGTTCAAAATAAGTCTTATTTAACGTAAATGTTGCACAAAAATTAATAGTTTTATTTTGAACTCTGAAGTGACTCTTTAATACCAACTGGAATTTTGCATATCCTAAGAAAAATACTCAAATTGTATAAATCTTTTATATGAAAAGAAGTCTGTCTAAAACAGATTTTGTTCTGTATGCCTATCTACCTTTTTTGAGATATGCATTTCAAATTTTGAAAGAACGTAGATCGAAAATTAAACCAGTTTAACACATACTTTTTTCATCTTAAGGTCCCTTTGTGCAACCATTCCAATGAGCAGTCCAATTGTATGCACTTTTTTTGGCCAAAATGGTACCACCTTTGATTGTCTTAAAAATTCATACTCTGGTAATAAAAAAATGATAACTGATTGGGAAAATGCAGTGTATGGATTGGAAGTTATAGACAAATGTTTGCCTCAATCTTCGATGAAGTATTTTTTAATTATTTTGCCTACTTAGAAATCTGTATTCATTTACACAATTTACATGTTAATGACATTATTTCAGTACAGACATATTTTAAGTGTTCAACCATAAAAATCACTTGGAAAGTGCAGCTGCTACAGTGAAAATAATGAGTTGTTTTTTTATTTTTGATTTATTTTATTTATTTTTAAAAATCTAATTTAGTTTTCTGAGACAATGCTCAATTATGCTGGTAATATATAACTATATTCCAAATGACATTTGTATTGAAGATGATATATAGGTCTATGTAAAGAAAGATGCCCTTTAAGCTGTGTTATCATTCGGAAAAAATTGAAAAAAATTGATTTTAATGTCCTGTAAGTGCAGTGGGCATAATTTTTTAAAGAAAATTGTGTAAAAACCATAAGAAATTTTAAGATAATTTTTTCAAGTGAAATTTTTTTGCATTAAATTTTTGTATTTCCATTTGTATTCACAAATTAGATGGTAAAATTTTGGTTAGCTTTGTCTGAAAATCTGACCTAATAAAATTCAGCTTTTTATTTATTGTGACAATAATCACTGCATTCAAAGGTGGTTTTAAAGCTTGTGTTGTTATCAAATTCTCAAAAATGTGCAAGAAATTGAATTATGAACTTGAAATAAACCCCACCAATTGCTATTAATTTGCAAAACTTTTACTTTCTATTCTTTTTGCTTCCTATTTTCTTCTGATGAACTATAAAGTATTCTTTGAAAACTTTTCATTTTTGTCTTCTCTTTTAAGTCAGAAGCTGCTGAACTTACCAGCACCATTCGATGATCATCTCAAGTAATTTTCTTTTTTTTTGTAGAGCGACTTTAAGTCTCCTCTGGCAGACAGTTTTTTTTGCAGTTAGCGACTGCAAGCTTCTCTCCTTGATCATTATTTATCTTGCTCTATTTTCATTTTGTTGGGTCCATTTTTCATGGTCCATTACTTTCCTGACTATTTCAGCTGTTTTCATGAGTGCTGTAAAATGCTCATTTTTCCTTTAATTCTGTTTTCTTGTAGATTATTATTATTATTATTATTCACTTAAAGAAAATTCAAATTAGGGTATCAGCATTAAGTAGTTTTTATTATCTATTTTTAATTATGCATTTAATTTTTAAAAGATTTTTTGATATTTTGTATTACAAACATAATATTTTTAGATATTTTTGGCAGCTATGTATTTAAACTATTTTATTTTTTAATGATCACTATTAGAAACTTTGAATCCTAATGCCAAAACTATTTTTGTTTTTTAATATTTTAAGTTTTTTGAAAGTCTAACATCTTCATCTTGGGAATTAAACCAAAATGAAAATGAATTAATCGTTTTTTGTGCCAATGTTGCAACATTGTTTATTGTTTTCATCATATTTCCTATATTTAGAACTGTTCCCCTTTTTCCCATTACAAACAAATTGGTTTACTGACTTGAGGCATTGAGCTCAGATTTTTATCAGTTTGAGTTGAGCTGTTCCAATTGTCTGACTTATTTGCCCTAACACTGACTTTTGATTTTTATCTTTGTTTCTCAACTTTTCATCTATGTTGGGTAAGATGTTATTTTGTTCTGCAGTGAAACCTATTTGCTAAGGTTAAATTGTACATTCTTACCAGATGGCAATGAGTGTCAAATTGTGATGGAAACCAATCTTTTCCCTATTTTCTTTTCTTTTTTTTTAGATTTTGAGTTAAGGTTAAATTTGTAATATGTTTAATGAACTAAATTGATTTCTATTTTAACAAATTGATTTTCTTTTTGGTTTACTTGAAATTAAAAATATAAGAACCAAGCATTAATAAATAGAGATTTGGAGATTTTGTTTTTAAAGCTCACCATGTTTTGAGAACACTCTATTTATTTTGCATTTCTGGTCAATGTGGATTAAAATCCTAAACTCACCCCACAAATACAGACATAGTGATGTAATATTTGTTTTAAATTCTACTTTAACAATTTCCATTTTCCAGTTCATAAGCTAATCGTTGAAATTTCTCTACCAAAAATCAACTGCAACTTATGAAAAAAATTGTATGCACATACAGACATGCATAAAATTGTATTTATTATTATAAATTTTGTGAGTTTTTTTTATAGAATATTTTGAAAATATCAATTGATTCTTAAGTCATATCTCTGACAGTTATATATTTTGCATTTTGAATAAAGTTGGAGAAACAAGTTAAGTGCTTCTATCTTTTGGTTAGAATAAAAAAAATACCAAGTACTTAACTGTTCTCCGATTCTTTGATTCTTTTTTTTTCCATTTATGTATACATTAACAGACTGATCGTTTGCCAAGCAATCTGTTTACTGTCAAAGACAATGCAGTGTCTAACGCATTAAAGTGCCAAATTTAGAAAAAAAACGGAGAGGATGGCTAATACTCTTTTTTTTGCTTAGAATTACAATTATAAGAAAACTGTTAAAAAGAAAATGGGTATGAAAAATTAAAGCTGAGATGTAATTCATTTTATCAGTGTCAAAGAAAATCTACACTAAACCTTGAAAAATAATGTACAATTCATTTTGTCAGTATTTGGGGAAAAAACAGAAATTAAATTTTTAAACTTGATTGTTATCTATTTTATCATTGTTCGGTAATGGATTTAAAAAACCAACAAAACAACAACAAAATAATACGGGCAACAAGGGTGGAACATTGGTACAAGCTTTGGCTCTAGAATTGCATTACTGAAGTTCAAATCTTTAAAAACCGCTACATTTAGTTTTAGCTGCCCCTGGCAGACAAAGCTTGTAACTTGGAGAGAGTAACTCATCTAGGTGTAGAGATAACACTATTTCCAAAAGACCAGGCATATAATAAGCACATAGAAGTAGCCTCGTGCATAACTTGGGTTGGTGCTTGACCAAGTTAATATAGACAAAACAATATGTTATGTGTTTCATTTGTTTTTGTTAGAATTGAAAAAAACATGTTAAGGTTTGGGCTTTAAATGCTTGGTAGAAGTAATTAAAAGAAATAATAATAATGATAATATCAATAATATAATAATAAAAGCTAAATATAAAATTCTTGGTTGATGTACAATTTTCCTCTGTATAAAATTGAACCTCAGAAAATAAATTTATCAAAAAAGTTCAGTAGTAGTAGCAGCAGTGGTAATACTAGTAGTATCAACCGTAGTAAATCCAGTTGTTAGGTCTGTAGTCCACAATTTTGCAAAGTGGAAAAATCTGTTGAATGTAGATTCATAAATTCAGGTGAATTATTTCCTGTCTTTCCTGTGATTGGTTGGGTTTAATTTACCCTCTGTATATAATAAGAATACGGTCAAGTCGCGTTGGAGACACCGGTTCCCACTAGATCACTGAAGTTAAGCAACATAGAGCCTTTTCATTACTAAGATGGATAACCACTTAGGTATATCAGGTACTGTACTGGTCCTCATTCCTTATCTCCTCCTCTCTCATTTGTTCTCTGTCTCTCCCTGATCAATTCCTCACTGCCCAACGCCAAAAGCAAGTTTACTAACTTTGAACATCCCAGACCAACAACATATGTCTTGCCAGTGGATAGTTTACTCAACTTGAGGTACTCACTTCAATATGTAGATAAAGAAAATAAAGTTTTTTTAAAGGTTAAAATATTAAAAATACTTGACCTAATGTTTACAGAATAATCATCATCATATCTTATTGCACAGTGATGTGCATGGTGTAACAACTGGTTTCCATGAAAGAAGTAGCAGGAGCACTGCATGCATGTTGGTTACTTGACATCGTACAGAACTTGATATTCCTAAATGGTCACTCATCTTAGTACTGAACAGGTTCTACGTTGCTTAACTTTGGTGATCTGGCGGGAACTGGTGTCTCCAATGTAACTTGACCGTACAAATAATCAGTCTACTCTTGTAGATTAAATTAAGAGTTTAGTATGCCGTTCAGAGTAGGCCCTAAACTTAGCATAAAAGTCCTAGGTATTTATTGATTCCTGAAAAAAAAAAAAAAAACGAATAACACCTGAGCTTAAGCATTGTGTAACAATAAAATGAATAAAAGTTAGAATAATGTGAATAATAATAATAATAATAATAATAATCAAAATTTATCTTAAGAATTCAGAAAATAGAATAAAATGCTTTTATTTTCTTTCTTTCAGTTGTAAATCTTTTTGTAAAAGTGTTTTAAGCAATTTACATTTTCTGTTAATTTATAATGTTTGCTGTTTGTTTGAAATACACTTTCCTTATCTACTTTGCCATAGAATTTGGTTCCTCCTATTTTTTTTTCTGGGGGGAGGGCTACTTTTTATAAGACAGAATGCAATGTGAAAATATGGTATCAATGTACATTTATATATCTTTTTTATTATCTCTATCAAAAGTAAATTTTAGCCTACCAGTTTTCAAACATTGGAGATATCTCTTGAAAGATTATATTTAAAAAAGTATTAAGATATATTTCTTTGGCTATAAATAAAAAAAATTAAATAATAGATTTTTTTTATTAAAGGAGGTGAGAAAATTCTACACGCTTATGCACATGAGAATAGACACACATAACAACCTATTTTAACATATTGGGATGCATTTGCACACACACACACACACACACGTATGAATGTATTTATATCTATGAAGTTAGATGAATTTTTAATATATATAAAGATAAACTTATATATAAATTAATACATGTGTATGTATGTATGTATATATATATATGTATATATTTATACACACATTCATAAACAAACATTCATATACATACATATATATTCATATATATATATATATATATATATATATATAATATTTACTTGGTCGAACACCAAGCCAAGTTAGGCACAAGGCCATTTTTACATATTTTACTAGTTGCTCTAGGTCAATATCTATTTGAACTTGTGTAGTACCATACCAGAGTCCAAGCTTTTATCAATGCTCCACCCTCATGCCTATCAGAATCATTAGGTTAATACCTATTAATATGGTTCTGGAATTAAATTGTTAAAAGATTTTAAAATACAAAAGACATGAAGAGAATAAAGAAGGAATAATTAAGGATCTTCTTAGGAGATGACGACTCAAAGACATTCGAATAATCATTAGAAAAAAGCGATGGAGATGGATTGGGTATGTCCTTCGGGAAGGACTTCAATCTATCATTAAAATTGCATTACATTGGACCCCGGATGGCAAAAGGAGGGGAGGAAGACAAAAAAAAAACCTGGAGAAGAACAGTAGAAGGAGAAAGAGAGAATATGTGGTATTCATGGGATGGTTCAGGATAGTCAGAATTGAGGGACTTTGTTTCTGCCCAATGCACCACTGGGTGTAATGGTCAGTGAATGATTTAAAATGTTATAGAGAAAATATAAAATGATATCGGAAAGATGATGTAGAAAAAGAGATAAAGAGAGAGGGAGAGAAATGTAAATATAAGCAGAGCCTGATTGTGAATGAAAGAAATAGTTTCTTTGCAATCAAATAATAATCTCATTAATTCTCTTTTGAAAAGAGCTGATAAAATATTCTTGGAGAGAAAATCATCTTAAATTCAATGATACTCTTGAAATTTCTTCAATAAATTTGAGATTCATATATATTCAGCCCTTTCTGAACTCATATTTATTCTTTATATTGAAAAGTTCCATCAATTGTTTTCTTTCTTTTTCTATCTATATCTTCTTTTCTTCTTGGATTGTCTTATAACTATCTTAAGATTTAATATATATTTCCGTTTGAAAATCTTGTTTCCAACATATTGAAATTATAAAGTCTCTGTAGGCTGATGGAGCCTGAAGAGCTGCTCATCCAGGTGAGGAAAATTCTAAATCCAAAACCTGGATGGAAGCAACTTGTAGGTCCTACCCAAAGGGAGAACCTACAGCCTTGTGACCGAAATAGTGGGGCAATCTGCTATGGGTAACATAAATATGACATTTTGTTCTGTAGCAGTTCTGGAATTGACTGTTAAGATATCTTTACTGGTAAAGTATTGTACTCTAAAGTTGCTTTGTTGCTTTAGTTTCATATGTCATTTAAAAAAAAAAAACTAATCAATTACTAAAGATTTTCGTCTTTGCTTCAGGCTTTAAGGTTGTGTATTGTTAACATGTGGTTTATTTAACCATAATTATCATGAATTAATTTAGTAATAATTTTTTTAAAAGTTGTTAGCTATGCAATCATAATCAAATTGTAAAAGTCTGAACAAATTTCACTTGATACTTCTTGAGTTATAACATGTGGATATATTGCACCATCTTTACATCCCTGCTTGGTTAAATAAACAAATTATAGTTTTTTTTTGGGGGGGGGATTTAAAAATAGTGTGACCATATAGTAAAATATGGTATTTGTGAAAATTAAATTTAATACATTTTTGTGAAATAGTATTTTGTTTGTAGAATTTGGTTTTCTGAAGTTATAAGATTGATTTTAAGGCTTTTCAACCTTTTTTCACATTTCCAATGTTTTGAATGATATAATTTTCAACATATAAAACAATCAAGGTTATCAATTAAAACAATTATTTTGGTTGAAAGATAAATAATGGTTTCAGTTTGAATTAAAATCTGTTTGGAAAGCAGGTGGTTGATTTTGAAAAATTTTTTTTTTCTAATCAATTAAATCATCTGGACTATTGTTCTCTTCTTTTTTACTAAATTCTCAATATTTTCGTCAGTGTATTTTTCCACCTTCTTTAGGTAATAGTTTAAAAAAACCTATGGAACTTTCAATTCAAGATTGTATCCATTGAGTAGACTTTCCTCGTTCCTTGTCATACTATGTCTACCATTTAGCAATATCCACTTTTATTTATCTAAATAGTGCAATTGCAATGGTCTTAGATGTTGGTTTTCTTAAGGTGTAAGTGACATTCACTTGGAGATTACAGATTTAGGTTTGGTTATATTTATTTCTGACTATATAGTTTTATTTTATATTTCATTGTGCTTCTAGGCTTCATAACAAGTTTCATTTCATTATGCTCCTCCAATGATAAACTAGTAAAAATGTCATTTTGGAAGTTGGAAGCCAATAGAAAGGAAAACAAATTCAATTAAGGCCTGAGTTCATTAAAATTTATGAGAATCTTGAAGGATAAGACATTTTTTTTCTGTAAGATTTTCTTGATATTCATTTACAAATCTAACACGCACAGGTATCAAATTTTCATTATTTTTATTTTGTACACTGTGTTCAGAAAGTAACTGTTTACCTTATTGTTTTTCGCTCATTGACTGGATAGCAATTAAATTGTTATATTCAGTAGAGTCCTGCTGCAACACCTCCTGTAAATATTTCAATTCATTTATTTTTGGTATGAAATGTTTCAGGAAAAAAATCATCCACAAAGTAATTTGCCTGCCAAATTTGCATGTTTTATAAATTAAAAATCTGTAAATTTTTTTTAATAATCATATTTTGATTATTCAAAAATCAATTAGCTTAAATTTTCTAGTTATTTCTCAGTGTCTAAATCATTCAATTATAACAATTTAAAAAGGTTAAGTTAGAGAAAATGATTCCAACACAAATATTTTTAATTTAGATTTATAATTTTAAAATTATTTGAATTTCTCGTTGTGCTTCAAAAATCAAAAAAATAAATTATCTTTTAATCATCTTAAAATAAATACTAGAAGTATTGCCCGGCTTTGCCTGGGTGCCGGGGACATGCCACAAACATAATTAAGGAAGCCAATTCTTTTGGAAAGACGTTAAAGCTTTTTTATACTAATTTATTTCTAATGCTTTTCTGTACTAAATTCATTTATAATTCCTTCCTATATTAAATTCTTTTCTAAATTTTTCCCTAAGGTAGTTAAGCAAGCCTATTATATAAAAAGACAGTACTGTACACATGCAAATTTTTGCAGTATCAATAAAATTTTTTTATTATTATTGTAGTTTTTTTTCTGAAGAGCTTTATGTATGAACAGGCTGTTTTTTGTTTTTTTTATAACTATTGTAGTTTTTTTTCTTAAAAGCTTTATGTATGAACAGGCTGTTTTTTGTTTTTTTTATAACTATTGTAGTTTTATTTTTTAAAGAGCTGCAGGATGTTGAGTCTCATGCAAAAATGACAATCTAATTTTTGTAAGTATATAGATGATCTGGTTGGCTGAAAGAGGTGTTTACATAAATTGAATACTTAACCATCCCATTCAAATAAATGAAGTTTATCTAAAAAATGTAATTGTTTGTGGAAAATGTCTATTTCACAAAAATAATTATTTATGAGAATTAAAATAAATTGTATTAATTTCTTTGTGGACTGTTTTTCTCATCTTCCAAACTTGTTTCTCAACGTTTTGGCCAACTTATCCTCTTGCCTATGTCAGGTGATTAACAGCAAAACCGGATAGGAACTATGTAAGATAGGGACAACGGTTGGCAAATAAAACGATATGTTGGATCTAGAAGCCTCATCTCATAGAATTCCTGAAGAATACAATTAGAATAAGTTGATAAAAGTAAAGGAAATTATTTGACATGTTTGAGTTACTTCCTTTATAAAACTGAACATAATGGGATTTATACTTTTCTCAGGGATATAAGTTAAATATTGAATGGGTTGGAATTAAACTTGTGTAACTTTTCAACGGGTTTACAGTGGTTTCCTTGAGAATATATCAGGCATTAAATAATATAAAAAAGTGGCATTCAAGAAATTAAGGAAAAAACCTTGATAGATATTCTTTCAATTAAATAAGTGTCTCTCCATTAATATTTTTATTAACTAAGATTTGTTATTGCTCGAATGACTTGTTACTCGAGTTCACTTTTCTAGATGTAAATTTGTAATTATGTTCGCTTTCTTAGTACAAAAGACCGAAATACAGACCTTGGGGCATGTCGAACAAATATGTATTTGCCTATCAGACATTTCCATGAACTACAATAAAGAAATGACTGGCATGTATTGGATAATACAAAAGGTTACATTTTCTCTATTAGCTGACTTTATCTGGCTTGGAGCACTTCAGTTTGCACTGATCAGGCAAGGGAGGTAATCCTTTTATGTTGCCAGTAAATTCTTTCAATATTTCTTCTTTTTACAATAAATACAAAGAGTTTTCACAAATTTATTGGGTATATTTTAGTGAATAAAAAAAGTTATTATGAACATATATATGTTTAAATTGTATAGAAAAAAATGAAGAAGTTTTACAACACTTCCTATCTTATTTGATATTATTAATATTTATTTATATTATATAAAAAAAACTGTATGAATAAAAGTCTTGTATATTATATAAAATGAATAAAGGCATGTGTAGGAAAAAAGTATACAAATATAAGTATATAAAAAGATACATAATCTCTATGCATAGATAGATATTACCTGGATATGTAAAAATAATTAGACACATTTAATAAAAAAAATTGTTCATTTTATCTTATCAATATTTTTAATTCAATTTTTTTCTTGTTTTCTTATAAGAAACTTAGTTGTGGAGTTGAGATGTGTCTGAATATTCTTGTTCTGCCTAAGAATACTAAACATGAAATAATATTTTGTGTATATATCTATAAATATGTATATCTAGGTTTGTGTATTTGTTTGTATATGTATTTACATGTACAAACATATATATATTTGTAAAGTAAGATTGCCTATATTTATAGTTAGTGCTCAATATCAGTGATTGAATATGTATAGTAGATAAGCGTAGACCTGGAGTCAATGGCCTTTCCCTGACTGTCAATTTCTCGCCTGGGCAGGCATCAGAGTGGTCTGATGACCATGTAGGCGAGAAACTGGTAGTCACTGAAGGCAGTTAACTCTTTTTTTCTGCTTATCTACTAATACATACATATATATATATATATAAGAGAGAGAGAGAGAGATCGCTAATAGAGCTGATAAGATGCTTCCAATAAATTTTTATAGGCATGGCACTTGACGTTGATGCCATTTCAGTTCAACAATTGATTCGCGGTGGTGTAAATACACACAAGTTAATAGACTCTCTAATCATGTCTATCTGAAATAATAATCCAATCTTTCAGGAATGGATTGATGAAATTCTGACTTCCCTTTATATACATAAACCCTATATATGGGAGAAAAAGTCTTCTCTTGGAACTTATCAAGGAATTTCCCACCTTGAAGCTGTTTATAAGACTCCTCTTGAACTGGTTAGATAAATGTGTATGTTTCTCAAATAAGTCATTCTTGAGTGCCAGTTTGGTTTCTGTGCTGGACATTGTATTGTCTATGTGATTTTCTTAGCTATGCAGTTTATAGCGAAGTCTATACTTTAATAATCAATATTGAACCTTTATAAATGCTCTTTGGTAAGTATGGTATCACATTGCATTTTTTGTCATTTTAAGCAATTGCATCATTCTATAAAGGTGTATTAAATTTGGTCATTTTTTTGACCTGGGCTTTATGTTGTGAGTGATTTTTTTTCATTTTCCAATTGGTGACTAAAAATAATAAAATGCTTATGTTTTGGTGACTTTTACTGACAATCTTTCATATACTGAATGAAAATTGTCTTTTAATATATATTATTATTACTATCATTATTATTATTATTATTATTATTATTATTAATATTATCTATTTGATAAATGAGCAAAATCAACTTATTTAAACAATAAAAGGTTCAATAGAAGAGAAAATAGAACAATATATTAGATTTCAACAAATTTTTGTGCAAAAGAAAAAGTAATTCAAAGTAAAATTGGCTATACTTTCTTAAAAAGCTACTAAGTTTGGAATTATTGGTTTATTCATAACGTTAAAATGAAATAACATTTCATGGGGTTGGCTAATAAATTTGTAGTAAATGAGAATATTCAAATGTCAAAGGTCAACTAAAAGGTAAATTTTTCTGTAGAGATGAATGCTATTGGATTACACTGGATTAAAGCAGAAAAAACATATTTACTTCCATTTAACTTTTACCGTAGTATGTTTAGTTTGTTTGTGTCATATCGACCTTTTTTTGATAATGGGTGTTTGGGGTCTATGAAAAGTTTTTTGATTAAAACAATATGCACTATTTAATCCAAAGCTAGAGGGAAAGTAGAGGTTCTTCATTTGCATTAGGAAATGTTGTGAGGGTTGGTCTTCTGTAAAGAAGTAGCAATTATCATACATATATGATTGTATAGAAAAAGATATTTATAGATATGCAGACACTCAATATACTTCTATGTACATTCATATATCTATAAACAAGGCTGCAAGGGTGGAGCATTGGTAAAAGCCTGGTTTCTAGAATTGTAGTATGCAAGTTCAAATCCCAGTCAAACCATTACACTCACTTTTAGCTGCTTTGGGCAGATGGGGCTTGTTAACTTAGATCATCTCATCTAGGTGAAGAGCAACACTGAATGCAAAAAGCCTAGGTATATAGAGCATGTAAAAATGGCCTTGTCTCTAGCTTGGGTTTGTGCTTGACCAAATAAATATCATATATCTATAAGCAAACATACACACACACATATAAAAAACCCACATAACTATATAATGGATAAATCAATGTTAGTCTTGACTATTTTTGTCGAATAGCAGATCAACTTTTATGACATGAATGAACTACAGCTTGAATATAATGTAAAAGAAATAAAAAAATCTTTTTATTTCACTTTTTTTGCATTCATTAATTTATTTTTATACTATTCTTTTTGGTACATTTTAAACACTTTTCATTCATTTTTTTTTTCTATATTGATTGGTATTTTCATGCTCTAAAATTATACAAAAGTCATTTTTTTTCGCGTTTATATTTCTTTCACTAAAAGCAACTCAAACGTCTTAGGATGCATTTATTGATGGTTAAGCTCACAAAGATGTATATATGTAGAAATATAAATTGAAATTTATGTAATTGTTTTTATTGTAAGTAAGATCATGTAAAAAAAAGCAGTAAATGTCAAAAGATAACAATAAAAGAAAAAGAAAAAAAGATTTGAAATTAAATTTTAATTTTAAATTAATCTTAAAAAACAATAATAAATTAACGAACAGCATTAAATATGTAATTAGAGTTTAATAATTTCCTGATTTTTCATAATAAAAAAAATCATTCAAACGAAAGTAAATTTTTAAATCTGTGTTTCCTCTCACCTCTATGATTTAAAAAAAATATTTTGCTGGCATATATTCAATTATGGATTTTATTATCCAAAAAAATTTTTTTTTTTTTGAATTTGTAGAATTATGAGATTAGATTAGATTATTCAGAAAAGAATTTCTAAGATAAATAAAATATATGAAAAAAACAAAAACTTGATTTATTGAATAAAGAATGAAAGACCAGTGTATCGATTGAGAAATATATGGATGTCTACATCTATAGAATTGCAGATAAGTTAAGAATCTATGAAGACGAAGCAATATTTCAAAAAATTGTTATCTCTTTCTTCATAAAAAGATTTGGATTTAGTGTCCAAAGATGAACTAAATGAAAAAGCTAAATGTCTATGGAAATATCTTTATTGAAATTTATCCAATGTTAAATTTTCTAAGAGAGAGAATGGAATCAATCTCAATTATTTTGATGCTATGTGCAGGTAGTTTACAAGTGTATCTTGGAAATCTTAAATATATATAAAGGTGACCTTGTGTGTGTATGTCTACCTAAGGAACAGTCTCTACCATCTTAAATATATAAAAAAGGGACCTTGTGTGTGTATGTCTACCTAAGGAACAGTCTCTACCATCTTAAATATTTATAGGTGACCTTGTGTGTGTATGTCTACCTAAGGAACAGTCTCTACCAAATTATTTTGCCAGTTTTTAATCTAGAGATTTAATTTATAATATATGTTTTAAATTGAATAGAAAAAAATGAAAAAGATGTTTTTACTACAATACCTACCTCATAGTTTTTTGTTATTTTGGGGATGAGGTTTGATAAATTGTACAACTATTTTTTGGACTATTGTCTTCATCTTTATTATCATTTTTTACACAACGTTTTGGCCGATAAACCCTTTGGCTGTCTTCAGGTGTTCTCTAAACTTAAACAACATTAGATTTAAAAGCGCATGCATTGCACATGAACAACATTAGATTTGAACATTGCAAAAAAACAAAAAAGCACACACATTACGCACGAGCATTTTGATGATCTTAAAAAAAATATTAAAAAAAACATGCGTTTAACACCTCTCTGGAAAAACCAGATTTAACACCTCTCTGGTAGGAACTCCTGATTACAACAAGAAGGTTCCTGAGAGAGAACACCTGAAGACGGCTGAAGGGTTTATCGGGTGAAATGTTGTTTAAAAAAACGATGATAAAGATGAGGATAACAGTTCAAAAAATAGTTCTACAATACCTACCTCATTTGATATTATTTATATTAAAAAAATTATGAATAAAAGTCTTTTATAATATATAATATATAAATGAGAGTACATATATTAAGATGTATGTATGAAGAAATGTATATAAATACAAGCATATATAAAGATAATATCCATCTATGCCTATTGATGATGTATCTGGATATGTAGAAATAATTATTTGTCTATGTATTTATATATGTGTATATCTAGCTTTGAATATGGTTTTGTGTGTGTCAAAAGTCACAGGATGTAGGGTTTCGTGCAACCAAAATAATTTGTTTTTTATATTACATTAGATGTATACTCACTTTATAACTACTTAAAAACGGGGGGGGGTATCAGTACTGCTACTAATAAAGCTTTTATCAGATGATAACCCTGAGGTTAGCTATAGTGGTTAAATGTGGCTGTATATAACCTTTATATCTATCAATATGCTAAACTCCTTATTTGTATTCATGTGCATAAATTGTCTATAGTCCCTCCTTTACTTTCTCAAGTAACTGTGATATATTTTTTTTATTAATTTATATTGGTACTTTTATTAATCTTACTCTCTCTCATCTCCTTCCTTCCTTCCTTTTTATTTACTCCTCTCTCTTCTTTTCTCTCCTTTCTTCTATCTCTCTTTCTCACTCTCTATCTCTCTTTTTTGTATTAACACTCACAAATACACAGGAAAAATTTAGATAAATACAAGATAAAAGTTATAGAAAAAACTAAAAGCTCATGTAAATAAGATTAAAAAGAAAACGAAACAAAACAGCTTTGTGGAAAGGCAAAGTATCAGTTAAGAAAATGCCAATAACAGAATAAAATTCAAATTCTCTGCATGCTACTTCTCTGTTTCATATAACAAAGTTCAGGTAACAAATTATCTGGTTAGGTTTTATTTTATGGTATATTAACCTTTTTAGTTAAATTAATGTCAAAAACAATCATTTTTGATGATCGATTGATTTACTGCTTAGTTTTACATCATATCAACCTTTTTTGGTTATCTAATGTTTATAACAATCATTTTTAAATATTGATTCATTTATTGGTTTGTTTTAAGGCTTATTAACCATTTTAGGCGATTTAATGCTGAGAATTAGTTTATTATTAGTTAATTTATTTTGTTTTACAACATATCAATCTTTTTTTTGGTCATTTGATGCCTAGAAAGATCATTTTTAATGAATGATTGATTTATTGGTTTGTTTTACAGCATATCAACCTTTTTTGGTCATATAATGCCCAGAACAATCAGTTTTTTGATAAACCTTCTTTTGATCTAAACAGTTTTTTGAAATTACATTTTTAGTATAGCAAAGTTCCATAGCACAGTGGATAAGTGCTTGGGCTTATGGGAAATACTCCTGGTAAAGGTATGAATTCCTTTGTTTCCAGCTATGAATCTAAATAGTATTAATCAAAGATTTAACAAAATCAGCCAATCATTGTGAGTGTGCAAGATAAGTAAAGACTGCATGTGTAATAGAATGTTTAAGGAGAGAAACATTTTGGAATTGATAGTCACATTGTTCTAGAAAGATTCATTTAAAAGAAATATAAAAATGAGATTGTTTTGATGTGGAAGGGACAGTTCTGTCAACCGAGAGTAAAGTTTGTCATTCGAGCAGTGAGGTGATGAAGGTCAGCCCACCTGCTCATAACTTGATGGCTCCACTCTAGGATTTGAATTTTTCAACATCTCTTAACAACTAAACAAAACAACTAAACAAAAAACTGAGTGAAAGAATGTGTATTTGCTCACATAATAGTGGGTTGAAAAGTAAATAAAAAGGCATTCTTATTTCTATCAAACTTGGTGTTTTGAATCTGATTTTCTTTGAAAGAGAATTTAATTAAAACAACACAGATTTTGGTCCTATATATTAAATAGCTATAATTGGTGAACGCGAGAATTATTTGTGCCTATCTGTTATTTGGGGATTTGAACTATGACTTATTTTTTCGCATAGGCTCGTGAACACTCTGCTTGTCGCCCACACCGGTGTCATCTGGTGTCATCGGAGCTGAGATAACGTCACTCTTACGAATGGTGTAGCATAGGCAAAAGACGCGTCATTGATGATGCTAGTCACACAACATCCGTCATTGGTCATAAGATGTCATGGTTTGAACTCTATAGCATTGTTGGTAACAACAGACACTTGCCAATAAAGATCTGTTATGCAACCCTTTATTTCCTAGTTTTATTAGATGTTCGTTATTGCATGGTTTTGATAGGTGTTAAAAAGTTTTCTAGACAGATCAAAGTTAAACTTGAATACAGATGTTCATAAATGATTGGAAATAACTTAGGGAATCGTGACCTGAGCTAAAATGTAATTTTGCTGACAAGCACGGAATCTTCATGGTAATAAGATTCTCAAGTGCACACAATTGTGTCTGCTTCCCAATAAGTATTTGCATACATATAACCATGTGGGCATTTCTTGACCGAATAAAAGATCTTAGTTAAGAAGTGAATGCGTTAAAATGAAACTTAGCAACTAACGCACAGATAACAATATAGTATAAACAAATTAAACCAATTCTTATTATTTTTGTTTTGTTTTTTTTTAAATTTTTTTATTCCGCGTTTGGTTGAAGGAGGGAAAGAAAGTGCTGGGCATTTTTCTATCTTCTTAACTCTAAAACAGCTTTTATGTTTGCCGACATGCTTTGCACTTCTTAGTGGTGCACCTAAACAAGCAGGCAGACCACAAATGTAAAAAAAAAAGGGAGGCGGGTGTTGAGGCAAACAGTTAGAATGACCGAAATGAGATTAAGCCTGGAATTTGATTTCAACTCTTCAAGTGTAACTCTACAAACTCCCCAGAAGAAATAAGATGCACTCTCTTGATTGATTATAAAAAAGAATCGGGCTGAAATGGGGGTAATGTTGTGGATGATGATAATGATGATTTCTTTTTTGTTTTTGACTATTGAAAGTTGTTGAAACTTTGCTGACTTCTCCACCTTTTATATATATATATATATATATAAAATGAATGCCAATAAACTCCTATATATATATCTCTACCTCTCTTTTTACTAATTACATAGATATTTCATAATGGCTGAGTCGATAAGAACAGAAATATTTTAGGTGGGTTGCCCTCCATCTACCTTCACTTCAAATAAAGACAATGGCATAAATGCATATTGTATGCTTAAATACATGCATATATGTGGTTCTCTCTTGAGAAACAAGCATGTGGTGAAGCAGTTAAAGCAAATGATTTTTAAACATGTGTTGACACTTTTGGTTCATGTGCCATTTCACTTGGTATAAGAATATAATCAAAATGTTAATTTATATTCCAACAGCAGAAGTAGTTGTAGCAGCACCAGCAATAGTTGTAGCTTATTTGCAGCAGTAATAGAGTAGTCATTTCTCTAGTCTGCAATTTTGGAAAGTTAGAATTTGCTCATACTGGTTTCATTAAATAAGGTAAATTATACTTGGTCTGTTCTGTGACTGGTTGATTTGAATTCACCCTCTATAGATAATTAAATGTTCCAATCCTTGTGATTATACCCATATCCATTACACCAAAAATATTACAATAGACACACAAAAAAGGTTTGGCTGAGAATAAATATTCTCATTCATCCAAAGAAAGAAAAAAGTAAGCAAATTGCCACAATTGCATATGCAAGTCATTTTATAGATATTTTCCAACTTGTTCGCCTGTAAATAACTGATGTCAAAACTTAATAGGATTTATTAACTACGTACATACATACAACACCAAAATGGTTTGTATGTGTTTGAACTCAGACGTTCATAGAAGTAAGGAGTGGTAAATATGTTTTTCAACTTGTACACATGAACAAGAAGCTTTGTATATATGTAACAAATATTTTGAAATAAAATAGATGTTATAAGCCAAATGGAGAAATAATGATTAACAATTAATAAGGAGAAGACAACAGAAAAAAAAGGTCTGAAATAGTATTTTTGTTTTTCATTAAAGACATTCAAATTTCACACAGTCAAAAAAAAAATCAAACCAAAAATACAACATGTGTGTATGTGATAATATCTGTAATGAAAACACACACATGTGTATATTTATACATATATACATTTATATATATATATCTATAAATGTACACAAAAATACATTAATATATATATACATATTTATTTATTTATATATTAGAAGAAATAGAAAAATAAATTCTTACAATGTATGATAGAAATATTTTATGAAAAAAATAACAAGAATATAGTTAATGCTGACACATTTTGTAATACACCTTTATCAGGTCATTGTCTCCACAAGGTCTTGTTTCAGAAAATTTTCATTTTATTTCAGTCTTAAAATTAGACTGTTTGGACACAATATATAAAAAAATAATGTTAATAATGAATATGCACTAAGGAAAGTCTATTCCAAAACACGTTGGCATTAACAATATTCTTGTTTTTGTTTTTTCATGTAAATATATATCTAACTATATATATATATTCTCACTCTCTCTCTCTATATATATATATATATTTCGACATTGGCAGCAGCTGTCTGCATATTGTTTTGATTATGATCAGTCTACTTGATTTAACCAACACAGATTTTTGTTTATATCTATGAAATACTTACAACGTAAATCATTCTTATCTCCTGTAATATTCTCAGCTTTTTCTATACTTGTGTCTTGGGGTGTTTCCGTGCATCTGATAGCAATTAGAACAATAAATCTGTATTTATGTCGAATCTTTTTATCAGGAAGTAAGTCAGTAAAAAAAGAGTATCTTTTTTATTTGTGTATATCTTTATATATATATATATATATATATATATATATATATGATAGATTTGTTTGTGTATATTTACATACATACATACACACACATATAGAGCCACGAAGGGGATGCATTCACCTTTAGCTGCCTCGGCCAGATAGGGCTCATTAACTCAGTAGAGCAACTCATCTAGGTAAAGTTCAACTCTGAATGTCAAAAGCCGAGGTATATAGAGCACATAAAAATGGCCTTGTGCCTAACTTGGCAAGTCTAAATTTGAAAAAATTATTAATGTAATAAATTAATGCATTAAAGGAGTACATGAGTCAACATTGGCTTTTAGGATTCTTACTCTTGAAAAAGATATGAATCCTCATTTTCCTTAAAGCTATGGATTAAATAGTGCATATTGTGTTTAGAAAAACCTATGTGTGGAGAAAATAACATCAAAAAATAATTGTTAAACAATATGGATTAAATAGTGCATATTGTGTTTGATAAACCTATGTTTGGAGAAAAAAAACAAAAAAACTATTAAACAACTTGAGAGAATTTAAGGGGTTCATATGATAAAAAAATGAAGCAAACAAATGTAGGGTTCTAGTAATATTTTGGAGGTCTATTTTTTTAATAAAAAGTAGAGCAAAACTGTTCTTTTGCTGAACTATGAAAGAATCAACCAAAAAAAAAAGCTGAATGGGGTTCTATGGGCAAAAAAAAACAAAGTCAAGAACCACTGCATTAAGGGATTAACTACAAATGTCATGTACTTTCAAACCAAAATATGTCAACACTGTAAATTCCAAAGTTATGTGAAAGAACACTTGTCGAATGATTTAATACCAATGAAATATATTTATTTATCTGTGAAATATAAAAATTCTATGATATCAAACAAAATATGTACATATGCATATATATATCTCTATCTATGTGTGTGTTTGTACATGCTCATATTTTATGATAGAGCCACACATGTACATGTATACATGTATACTATAAGTATTTATGCCATTGTCTTTATCTCAAATGGAGGAGCAGGGGAACAACAGAAATAAGACATTATGTAAATAATGGCTAGGTCTATAAGATATATGAATATATTTCTCAGAAAATTAAATTTCTTCACTTGTGAAAGAATTTTAGAGTGTCTCTTCTTGTGATGTTTTTTATTCAGAGTTAAGAATTGAAAACGAGACCAAAAAGTTTTCTTGACACCATTACAGAAATTGTTACTCACCTACTGAGATTTCTCAGTGAATGCAATAAAATCTAATTCTCTCAAGTTGTTTACTATTATGTTTTTTTTTTCTTATTTATTTTTTTTTTAAGTTAAATCTTCTGCTCTTCAGTAGGATTTAGAGAAGCAAGCAATAAGCCGCTTTACTGCTTTGAATAGCAAAGCAGTATGTTGACTTTTTCTCTAGTTTGACATGTGTCAATGTATACAGAACCTGGGGATAGGCTTGAAGTAGGTTGTAAGATTTGACCATCTAGCATTGTGTAGAAGAGATGAAATGCTATGACTTGTGTGTGAGTGTATATATAAAAATATATATATATGTATGCACACACACACACACATATATGTATATGTATATACATGCATATATGTATATATATATATATTATATGTATTATATATATTATTATAATTTTTTTCCATTAGGTCTTGTTAGGGACAAGGTATTTTTTATAAAAGAAATGAAATATTTTTGAAAAAAAAGAAAATTTCAAAGATACAAATAAATACGTTTTTTTTTTTTTTTTTTTAACTATTTTGAATTATTCTATCATACATATATATATCTATATATTATTTATGTTAGGCAGCAAATTACTTATGTTTTACTAAATAGTGTTCAACTCTTTTTTTATTTTTGTTATTTTCTTTCAAATTTTTTTAAAAATATTTTTCTTTCAAAATTTAAAGATTAAAGAGAAAGAATACATCTTTGGTTGTCTATTCTGAGGAAACCTTTTTAGGATATATTTTCCCTTTTGTTGTAATCAGAACCATATATATACTCTCAGAGGCAGAACTTGGAGACGATAGTCTATATAAATATATTCCAGCTATTCTGTATTTTTAAATTGGTGTATTCAATTGAGCAGATTTCTTTTTGGTATCGACTTGTTGTAGCGATGGCGAATTTATTTTTTTTAAATATCACATATGTATATACATAACTAGAAATTTAGCCCGGCTTCGCTCGGCCGCCTGTTTTTTCGATTTCAAAGGGCCAAATTTTCGGTCCCACTTTGACCCCTAGCCCTGGGCCTCCCTTGAAGAGTTTCGGAAAAAAAATTTGACGAAAACCCGCTTCTAACCGGTGCCCACCTGTGTGTCGAATTTGGTC
>JAUZSX010002548.1:0-22418 GCA_034780655.1 Idiosepius hallami
TATATATATATATATAGAGAGAGAGAGAGAGAGAGAGAGAGAGAGAGAAAGGGGCAGAAAGAAAGTAATGGAATGGATATATATTTCAATTGGGATAATGATTTTCGAACAATGAATTATTTTGGTAATTTTTTTGCATTACAATCTGTGAAGCCAAGGAGTCTTGCGCTCCCTATGGAGCTTGCAGTCCCCCGCAATTGGGGGTTTTGTGGGGGCACTAAGCACAACCCTGGCTTTAAGCCCCCGCGGCGCGACGCCCTGTAAACCCCAAAATTGCATGGAGAGGAGAGCAACAAAGTTAGAGACAGCAAGCCTCCAAGACGCAGCAAGGAAGCGCCTTCCTTCGCTTCGGCTTCGCAGATTGTAAAAAAAAAAACAGCAAATGAGATTATCTGAAAAATTATTGTAATCGTTGTTTGTTGGTTGAAATAGACTCCCTAATTCTTGATAGAAGAAGCCTTCCAAATTGGGAGGTGAGGTGCATTTGGTTTGAAGAAGCGTATTCAGAGAGAGAGGGGGAGAGGAGGGTGTCTGCGATGTATTGTTGGTCATATCACAAAATAGCCAAGTGACGACAAGAATATTATTTTAAAAACATGTCACGGACAGCACTAGCACTATTCATCCATTCAACCTATCTATAGTAGAGAGCACACACACACACACACCCGTAGTGAGTGACCACAGACACGATTTCGAGGACCACAATGTAACGACAACATTTCGCTCTCGATAGGTAAATCGTCTTTTAGTTTAACTTTTTTATTGTTTATTTTATCAATATTTTAATTATCATTTTTGTTGACTTCACAACAACAATAATGATAATAATTTAAACTATTGTTATATACAACATTAACAAGTTCCAAAATTCTAATCTAATAACCCTTTGTAAGACCGTGTGTGCCAGCGCGGGTCGGGTGGAGTGCACATTGAGTGCGGTGCGGTGCGGTGCGCCGGTGGATGCGGTGCGGTGCGGTGCCGGTGCGGTACACAGCGCACTTCACTCCACCTGACCCGCACTCGCTGCCAGTACGGTCTGTCTCCATCCACCCAGCCACCCACCTAACAATTTGAAATCATTCATTATTCACTAGCTACTGTTATATGTATAATAAAAAGGTGTCTGTTGCCAGTGAGTGTCGCCGCAAAACCCACAATTGCAGGGGGCGCAAGCTCCCTAGGGGTCGCAAGGCTCCTTGGCTTCACAGATGTATTGTAATGCAAAAAAATTACCAAAATAATTAATTGTTATGATTAATTCGAAAATCATTATCACAATTATACATCTACTAATCCATTTTTCTTTCTGCCTATTTCTCCCTCGACATATAGTCGAAGAGTCCAGTATGTTGAGGGGGGGGGGCAACTTGCCTTTTTAGGGTAAAGGGACCGCAGGAGGGTGCATTATTCTGTGTTGGGTCTGCTATGTGGCTGAGCACGGCACTGAGTGTTTGCTGTCTGTACATATTTTTTATTACCTTGTGGTATAAAAGTACTGTTTATAGTTAGTGGAAGGCGATAGGAGAGGAGCTATAGAGAGAGCTAATAATTGGTGAGAAAACTAAACTCAACTGACTGAACCGTAATCACTGAAGGGTTAGTTCTGCTAGCCAGCGTTTCCACTTTTTATCCCCCACCCCCCAAAAATGACAAAAATAAGAATGTAAAGAAAGGTTCTGCTCCGGCTGGCTACGAGTTCCCTGGCGATCACAACCTAATCATTATAGAATAAGATAAATCAAGTAAAAGAAAGAATGAAAAAAAAACACCATTTTTTTTTGTTTTTGTATCTAAAATACATTTTTCTATGTTTTCAAAAATTGACAAATTTTCCCTTCGATTTTTTTTTTCAAACAAGTAATTTTTACATTAGATTTTAATTTTATTGTTACTTTTTACTTTGCATTAAAAATAAATTTATTTTTATTTCTGCTTTTAACATTCAGTAGTACAAGTTTAAATTATGGGAGGAGAAGAAGAAGAAAAAACTACGTTTCAATGTAGACATGAAACTGCATCATGGCATGACCAATTTCGCCAGAGTCTACATGACGTGGCACGAGAGTGCCATCGGCACACCTTCTCAACATTGCTGTATTAGCAACAAAAACACTTTGTGTGCAAGCCAAGGTTCTGTTAAAAGGAAAGAGTGAGTTATAGGAAAAGATTAAGAGAGAGTGAGTTAGAGGAAGAGAGAGAGAGAGAGAGAGAGAGAGAGAGAGAGAGAGAGAGAGAGAGAGTAATTAAGGAAAGTTAAGTGTTTATTATTGAATTAAAACCACCAAAGATGTGTTCTAAATAATTTGTTTAACTCTCGTCCATTAATCGACCTTAACTTTTGGTCTTCGTTTTATTAATCAATGTTTAAAATTTAGTTTGAAATAAATTATACATATCTATATACATATAAAAGTCAGATCGACGAGTTTGAATTCCATTATTTTTAAAAGGCATACAGGCTACATGCAATTAATTCATTTTGAATTTATAAAATTTACTTTAAAAGAATTTTACTTTAAAGATGCTAGAGGTAAGATTTATTAACTTTTTTAATACCCTTTTTTTAAAAGGACAGCATACGCACAAGATGAAATGAATTCGTTTTGTGAATTAATTTTCAAAATTTAGTTTGCAATGAATTATATTTGAAAAACAAGAATTGAAAATTTAAAGATAAAATTTATTAGATTATTTTTAAAACGGGTTATTTTTAATGAGCATAGTGAAATAAATAGTGTAAAATAATAAAGGAAAGGCAATGGTCTCCATCATTAAATGAATACTTAAATCTAATGTAACAACATGGCGTGGCTGAAGGAATGAGGGGCTGACCAACATAATCTCCTGTAACGTAGGTCGCTGGCAAAGAAGAACCTCATCTCATGTAATCTAATAAGTAGCCCCTAACGTTACACTAAGAGCACCCCAGAATTTAGTTGCCAATCATTTTAAGTGCAGATGAGGAAACTAATGACATGAGAGATGATTTCATGTGTGCCGAATTTGTTCTGCATGTCCAAATATCCCATTTATCAAATTTCAACTCTATAGATTAAAAATAGGCAAATGAATTTTGGAGACAGTATTCCTCGGACACAGAAAGTGGCTTTTATATATAAGACTAAAAGTATTGTCTGGATTTGCCTGAGTGCTGGGAACCTGCTTCAACTGTAGTTAAGGAAACCTATGATATAAGAAAGCAGCACTATGCAGATACAAATTTTGGTTGTCTTTGCAAATTTTGTGGGTCTGAATTCTTTGATTCATGCTTTTGTGTTCCTTTTATTTTGTATTTTTTAAATTTTGACTCCTTTGCGGTTCAAGCTCAAAACCAATAAGAATGTGTTTCTCAGGCCTGAATATCGATACAGCATAAATTTCAAGTCTTTATACCCAAAATTGGCAGAGTAGTTTGGTAGAGACTGCAACAGTATAATTTTACAACCTTTACCCCTTAGCAGCTAAATTTCCATCTCAAAATTGCATAAAATTCTTGCCTCCTGTCAGAATAACCTTAAGTCAAATTGTAAGTCTGTAGATCAAAAATTAGCTGATGAGTTTGGGAGAGACTCATTGTGAATGCACACACATTTTCACTTTTATTAATATAAAGATAAGATTATAGTTTTTATTGTACCAGCAGAAATTAAACATTACCATATTTGGAAAGAAAGAATCATGAAAAGTCATTGCCTTAAGCAATGAATAGCATCAGAACAAGAACAGTGAAGAGAATAAATAAAGACATATGGAATTGTGCCAGTAGTGCATGCATAAGAAGACACTGAAATTTGACCTGCAACAAGGTTATGATGCCATCAAAGCCTTCAGTAGATTTTTCATTACTTAGAGAGGGAAGTAAAAGTTTAATGAGCAGATTACTATGTATAAAGACAGAGATAAAAATCGGCCTACCAGAATCAAATTCAACTAACAGCAGAAAAACTATACCACATCAAGTTCAAAATGATAATCAACTTCAAAATGAACTTATTTTCAAGTGAAAAATTTAATCAATTTCAAAATGGAACAATCAACATCAAAATGGATTAATCAACCTAAAATTGGAAAATAACTTCAATATGAGAAATTGAAAAGTTGTTTTCTAATCATACAATCTTAGTGTCAATCATAGCTAGTTCTTATGTTGATGTTTGCTGGTCAGTTATGCTGCCAAGCAGGCTGTTTGTAGAAAGACCTTTCTTTGACTAGCCAAGTCAGAGTTGGGTGAAAAGGAGAGAGAGAGGATATTTTTGGTAGTTTAATTTTGCAGTAGGGATGTAAAAGTGAGGTGTGTTAATGATATAGAAGGACAATGTCAGTGGAGAATTATTGAAACTATCTCATATTTTAGCCTTATGTGGTATATTCATACTTGTTAGACAACAAAATGACCCATTATCTTGTGCACCTGTGTCAAATCTAGTGATCAAATTCTATAGATTATTATGGAAATCCTCTAATTGAGACAAAACAAAACTATTTTGGATATTTCCCCAAATTTTGGTCATTTTAAAAAAAAAAATATTGATTGGATAAAAAAATGCAGTGACTTAGAATTTTTCCCTCTCCCTAAATTAATAATTGCTGATAATTTCAAAATAATTGGATGAGTCCCTGAATTTTAGGCAGTGAGGGTGGAGCAGTGGTAAAGCTTGGATTCAGGAATTATGTTACATGTGTTCAAATCTCAGTCAAAACCATTGCATTCCCTTTCAGCTGAGGATATAATGATCTTATAAATCTGGCCTTGTAACTAACTTGAGTTTGTAATTGACCTAGTAGATATATTCCTAAATATGATCATTTGATAAATATTGACAGTGTTAAAAAAACAGAATTACTTCACAATTTTTGTATCACCCTAAATTAATAATTACTTAAAATTTCATAATCATTGCATGATTTCCTGAATTTTGATCATTTTTGAACTATTTACTATGTCAAAAAATGGATTTACTTGAGAATGTTTGTTTCTCTCTGCATAATTGTATCAAATTGCAATTTGCAGTTTTTTGCCTGGCTCGACAGAGTCAATAATTACGATTAAGGAGAATCTTACCCATTAATTTTATCGAAGCTATAACAAAAGAGCTTTCAGCAAACTATTGGCAACCAACCAAATGATTTAATAATAATAATAAAAACATAAAGACTAATAGTAATAACTTTGTTTGTACAATGACAGACAAAAAAAAAAAAAATAACAGATTATATTCTCTTTTATAGAATGAAATAACACTTTAAAAAGCTTCACAATGTAAGGTTTAATAGAAGTAGTAGTTCATATTGAGGTAAACAAAAATATAAGTCTTCAATGTAACTTCTTAATATTGATCAATGAAGAGATAGATAACTTAGCTCATCATCATATCGTGCTGTTCCATCTAGAGAGGAAACAACGGGCAGCAATTATTGGATTCCTCAAGTCCACATCAGGGCAAGGCATGCTAAGTGGGCAGTCCGTAAGCAGGTGAGAGATGGTCTGCTTGGCAGCGCCACATGGGCAAACTGCGTTCCGAACAAAGCTCCACCTCTTGAGGTTATCTTTAGTTTTTGCTACCTTGGCCCGAGTACGGTTAAGCGTCACTCACTCCCTGTGATACGCATAAGTTGGATTGTGGAAGAGAATTCAAACATTGTTTATTGCCATAAATAAACCATCATATACAAGATTGTGAAAGTAATAATGATAAGGATGAAGACAATAAACAGGAAAATTGTTCCATAAATTAACAAGCCTCATATCAATGACTAGAGATAACTATGATATGGTTGCCAACAATAGTCCAAAAGTACAGATTATCAAGTCTCATGTTATGGATTTGGGAGTTAACAATGATAAAGATGAGAACAGACAGACAAAAAATACATGTATGAATTTTATCTTTTAAGACAAGGTTTTAACTTTGAATAAAAGCTATTTTAACTGCAATAAAATTTTGAATGCTTAGAAGTAAGAACTGGCTGTAAAATGCAAAAGCTAGGCAATAATTGGTCATTTTTTCTTAGTTTCTTTCTGCTGTTGAGAATCAGGAAGAAGATGTTTATAATGCATAATGTTTAAGGTGAGATTGAATGGCAACAATGCAAGATTTCAATAGCTGTATTATGGAGGCAAAATGTGGATGTTAGATGGTGGACATATTATGTTCCAGCTGCACTGTTAGGTTTTAATGCTCTGTGTGTCTGATTTATGATGGACGGATGGATGGATGGATATATTTCCATTTTCAATACAACTTGTGAAATGATTATCAGAAAAAAGATGAAAGAGAAAAATGGACATGATAAAAAAGGTGTTTCATAATGATTTAATTATTTCATTCACAAGCATTTTGATTTCCTATGATGTCATCTATTATTTGCCTCTAAAACTGAATTAACCATCGCAGGGGAAATTTGAGGTTGGGTGTCTGCAACCAAATAAATGTCAGAATTTACAAGCTCTAATTGTTTTTACTTGGTATTTTTTTTTAGATCATTGTCACTTTTATTCTCATTGTATTTTTTACATTATACTGACTTTTATTCTCATTGTATTTTTTAGATTATACTGACTTTAATTCTCATTGTATTATTTAGATTATACAGACTTTTATATATAAATATTAAATCAAATTATGTTTTTATTAAATGCAAAATCTTGCATATCTTATGATATCGAGCCAAACCCCTGTTTTGTTCTTATTTGGTCTCATCAGTATGCACTATTTTGTTAACATTCCATCACTAACCACAGACCATATAGTGTGAAACAAACGCTTTAATGAGTGGCTCACAATGTATAGTTCATAATCGTAATTTATTTATACTGTCACAGGCACCACAGCTGCCTTTTCTGTATCTAGATCACTTTCTTCTTATTTTTTGGAATCATTGAGATTAGGCATAATCAATATTATGAGTATTATTCAGACTATTGTCCTCATCATTATTGTTATTTGTTTCATAACATTTAGAGCAAATTACCCTTCAATCTTCCTGAGGCCTAATAAAGAAGATCGATAAAAAAACCATGGGGATAGCCTGCTCTTGTTTGGTTAACCATGACCGGTAGAGTGTTAAGCCTTGGAATCTTAGTAAGTATTGCCTTTAGTTAATGCTCACTTAGAACTACTAGAACTCAACATCTCATCACCACAAGAACTCAACATGATTGTGCAACAGCTCTGGAAGGGGACAATTATGGGTTAATTTTAAGGAATTATAAACGTATTGTTGCTCAAGTCTATTGTATTGCTCATTATACTTGCACTTGGAAAAAACCATGTTTTGATCACTCAAAGAAAAATTATCAAACAAAAGAAAAAAATTTTTTATAAAGGATGACCCCTTCGAAAAAAAAAAAAAAAAAAATTATAAAAAAACAGAATCCATAAATTTTTTTTAATTATTTCTACAATAATGAAGCAAAAAGTTCTAATTTTGTAAACTCAAACTTCTGTCTATTTATGAATATCTACAAAAATAATCAACGATGCTTTTCACAAAAGTTATGCTCTTTCCAGGACATGATCTGAATAATAGACTAGCAACCATTGAGCAAAATTGTCAATCACTTGCATGCCCTCCTTTCTGGGGATTTCCCTGATTTTTGCTGCAATTGCAGGCTTGAGCTCAACAATTGTTTGAGGATTGTTGTGACACACATGGTTTTTCAGATATCCCCCTAGATAAAAATCAGGGGGGGTTAAATCCAGTGAATTAAGCACCTACTTGATGTTGCACTTCTTGTGGATCAGTCTTTCTTGAAATCGCTCTCTCATCCAGTCAAGAGTGTAATTTTATGTATATGGGGGGGGATGTTGCTCTATCCTAATGGAACTACTGGTCAACTTGATCAATCATTTTGCAACATTGGAGTGATAAATTTCAGTAAAAAGTATAAGGGTTTTGATTTTTGGGAGAGGTTCATCCTGAACAGAGAAAGCCCTCATTGAAAAAAAAAAAAATCAAAAGATGAGAAGACATTAATCTTGAAATTTACAGAAAAAAACCTTGGCAAAAAGTCAAGTTCTTGAAACCTGAAATCTTTTCTGCTCACATCAAATACGTTCTCAAGTATGAGATAAATTTCTCATGTTTGTTTATATTGGCTCTAGAGATACTCATTAGCAAGTTAAGTCTCATTTGGCCATATTTCTGTATGTTAAGTGCCAAATATTTCACACAATGTCCTTCAAAGGAAAGCAAATTATATTTATTCTTTATTATATTTATTTTTTAACTTTTAAAACACCTGATAAAATAAAACAAAAATAAAATGATTTCCGTTAAGAGTGAATAACAAAGAGAATTAGAGTAAAAGGGAAGTTTAAAAAAAATTCAAAATTTTACAGTATCCTCATAACAACATGGCTTTTTTTTTAATTAATAAAATAAAATAGACAACTTGAAACTGTTTTAACAGCAATTAAAAAAATTGCATGAGAAATAGTTTTAATGATTTTTACCTGAAAAAAAAAAATGAATATAAAAAGAGGTTATTTCTTCCTCGCTAATTACTTTACTTGATGATCAGTTTTATTTGTGACACCAGACAGACGTCAGACAACCAGATTAATATTTAGATTTTTAGACGAAGAGCACAATAGTATATATTCTAGTTGGTTCAATGGAGATGTGATAAAAGCTTGGACTCTAAAATCATATTATGTAAATTCAGATCCTAGCCAAAACCATTATATTCACTTTCAACTGGCTGGGGAAGATGAGGCTCATTAACTCAGGAGAGTAACTCATCTAGTAGTAAGGATAACAAAGATTCCAAAATCAAGAGTAGATGAGGCTTATCAAATTTATAAGAGTAACTCATCTAGGTAAAGGACAACACTGATTGCAAAAAGCCTAGGAATAAATCACATTGGTTTTGCCCAAACAGGTCAAGTTTTTGAGCTATAGCCACATGTTATTTTTTTTATGTTTTTGTTTATACGTATCCATGGGTGGAGAATTTTAGAAGTTGGTGGGAATAAAATGCTATTTTGAATAATAGTTTTATTTTTAAATGTTTATTTTAATGACAAGAAGATTTCAAGTCCGATAGTTCGGGGTGATGATATGTGTTGACAAAAATCAGCTGATAATGCAACAAAAATATAATTGATTTTGTCACAAGATCTGATTTTAAAAAATTAACTTAGCACAAAAATCTGATCTGATGGAGTGAAATGGATGCTATTTCCTGATCATTACCCTAAATCAGTTGTAGAAATTTAAACAAGTAAAAAATTCTTACTCAGTCTAATAGGTATAATCTTATTTTCTACTTAATAAAACCATTCGATTGCAATGACTTTATCATACAATGCATGTAAGAGTTGTATAAGCTTTTTACATTTGTGATGGAGAAAAAGGTTTCTAAAATTGTACAAAAGCAATTTTTGCCTTTTTTTACTGAATGTGTCTCTCTTTATAAAATATACACTGATTTCAACCCTGAATACATTTATCGAAAACTTTTAAGCTTAATTTTTGTTTTTCTTTTACTAAAACTATCAAGGTTCCAAAATCAACTAAGCACAAAAACCTGATCTGATGGAAAGAAACAGATGCCATTTCCTGATTCAGGAGTGCAAAAATACCCTAAATTATTTTCCAGAAATCTATACAACATTCTAAAAAAAAAATTCTTGCCCAATGTAGTCTGATGGGGATTGGTGTTTCCAAGTGTGATTCGACCAAACTAAATAGCCAGTTCTTCAGTGCGTGTTGGTCAGTTAGCAGTCTTGCTTGGCTTGAGTTGCCTTTAGCCTTCAGTGGTTTTAAAAAATGGAGAAAAAGGTGCTTAGATTTCAGTCTGGAGAGTTTTGGGTGTTGGCAGGAAATCAGGAAACTGAAGTCTTTAAGACAGACGCCAAGAGATCTAAAAATGGACCTTTCGTTTCTGTTTGAAGGGAAAAGGCAGATTTTTATAAAGGTTTACCACCAAGAGAGTGACGAATATATCTTGACAGTTTTGAAACGGATATCTACTTTTACCAATGGACATTCGTGATAAGTAAAATGCTATTTTATTTCTGTTTTCTTCTCTTAGTTTTCTGTCGACAAACAACATGCTTTATACAATCAAAATGAAAAGAGGTGCAAACAGTCATTTAAATAGTTAGATTAAATATTTTCCTTGTATAGCTGGAAGGAAGATTGGGCTTCATACCTTTCCCAAGGGTATTAGTCAACATGTGAACGTAGATGGAACAACTTGGATTCGAACTCGCATAGTCCAGTTCCGAAGTCCGATTGCCTATCCACTGAGCAGCGTCAACCGCCACATATATATATTTATATAATATAATTTATAAAACTACTACATATAACATACTGCAATAATTTTAAAAAATTATATAAAATTTATGCTTTATTTTTACTTATATATATAAAAAATATTCATTTTTATTTACATAAAATTAGAAAACCAGGACACATAATTATGGATTTACATATATTTGACATATTCCTGGTTTTAAACAAAATTTGGCAAAGGATCTAAGTGCATTCAAAAATAATACCGTCTAAAAAACACACAACAAAAAACCTGAAAAAATAAAACCTTATGAAAGATGATAATATTTTCCCGCTATCAAAAATAGAGATGGAAAATATACTTTGTAAATATGCAGTATTTTGATCAGAAAATTGCATGGCTGATGGGATTTGAATAATTTCCAACTAATTTTTAGACAGAAAATTAAATTTAAAATCTTAGAACAAGCAAAATATTCTTTTTAGTTTTTATTATTCCTTTTAGAATTCAATCGTGTTTTTAGATTGTGGCAAAAAGCCTAAGATTGAATTTGAAATTGATATTTATGTATTATTCATAACTATTCATCCAATAACTTATTTGGTTATTTGGTGCATCAAAAAAATAGTCTCATATCAACTAGAGATACATACACATTTATACAGGGTGTCCAAAAAGATTGGTGAGCGGCAGTAGAAAACAATGTTTAATGCAAATGGAGGACATTTCCAGTATTTCCTTTAAGGTAAGCTGTGATAGTGTAAATAAATTTTAAACCTTTTTATTGGTATTAATTGTATTGTTTAAAATAATATTTATACACACACACACACATAGGATGTCCAAAATATTCCTGCGCACCATGGGCATATAGAAATTTAAATAAACTAATAAAGAGTAAATTCTATAGTAAAATATTTAGATAATACTATTTTAGCAATAAAATGGTTTTATTTGTTTTCAGTATTAAAGCTTATTCTAAAGAGAATGCTGAAAGTGCCCTCGATTAACATTAAGAAATTATTTTCTACAGCAGACCAACTTTTTGGACACCCAGTATATATATATATATATATATAGAGAGAGAGAGAGAGAGAGAGAGAGAGAGAGAGAGAGACAGAAAGAGAGAGAGAGAGAGAGAGAGAGAGAGAGAGAAAGTTTTATGAAAATCTTAATTTATTATATTTTTTTATATACTTTCATAAAATATTTTTCCTATTTTTTCTATATATGCACCAAGAAAGTGTACATGGTTTCTCAAATATATATATATATATACATACATACATATATATATATAAAATGCAGATTTTTCTGGCTATATTTATGTTTATATGCATACATTGCATATACAGTGGCATGCAAAAGTATTGGATACATTAAACTTTTCTTTATAACTCTAATTATGGATCAAGATTTTCCCCAAAATTTGGTCAGTATATTCCAATTACTATTCCAACCAATATTTTGGGTAGTAATTAAAAAAAATCAAAATGTTGAAAGTTTATATTTAAGGAAAAATATACATTAACAAATGCAAAAGTATTAAATACATTTTTAAAAAAATCGCTTTTCTAAAATAATTTTTGATGACTTTTGTTTTGTGTGTTACATCAATGCCGAGTTATGATTGATCAATCAGAGAGCTTTATAATGGAATAACTTTTAGTAAAATTTGTCTGGTGTGTATTCACCTGCTTCAAAGTCAACCAGTTTATTTGTTATAATAACTAAAACTTAGAATATGATACGGTTCACAGCTTGATTGGCTCATTGCTATCATCCTTTTGTATAAATGTAATCTAAATATTGACAAATATACTCTTGTCAATTAGCCCAAAACATATAGCAACTTACTATACTTTAAAAAAATATGCTTTTCATAAGTGAAACTAAAACTCATTTTGTCATCTTCAGAGATTAATAAAAGTCAGAAAAAAATGTAGGTTTATCTTTTTTGGGGGGGAGTGGGGGATAACATATAATGACAAAATTGGCAAGTGAACAGAAAAATTCCCGTGACTTCTCCCCAGCCAGAAATATTGGAGCCATTCTAAAAGAGCGTGTCAGAAAATCTCCATTTAGTCCTACCCAGAGGAGAACGGTTTTCTTGACATCATTTGACACGAAGGTTTAGTGGAATGTTGATGAAATTAAAAAAACAATGACTGAAACAGTTGCGAGTATCCATCACTTGTTTAAAAAACTAAAGACTTTTGGCAAGAATTCAACAAAACAACATTAATTGGATTGCTTTTATGGAAATAACAGTATCAGATTTCATAATAAATTCTGTGTGATAGATTTAAATATACAATTGAGAAAAGGTTTGTATCTTTTTTTGGGACCCATGGCACAGTAAATAGAGGCGTTGAGTCGCTATGTTTCCAGGCAACAATTACCAGATGACAGCAGTTTCTATTACTACCCAAGCAGGCCAGAGAATTAGTTGGCCAAACGTGGTGTGGCAGACAACAATTAGGCTGACCAACACCAATCTGAGGAAAGATAAAACCATAAGTTAGTTGCTTGGTTGTTTTCTTTCAAGGCATATTAATATTATCTCAATTTAACAACATTTATATACCGGATCAATGAAGTTAATCAACGCCAAGCCTAGTCATTACTTAGATGACCATATAGGAATAACAAGGAACTATATCTTGCACTTGGATGTGGAAATACTCAAGTGTCAAGGGGTGCAGCTAAACCACAGGGATAAAGGCACCCTTAGTCTTTGTTAAGACAGAAACATAGGAGAAAGAAAAAAATCTGAAGTAAAAACTGGATGTTTGTTCATGCAAACCCTTGCACACACTGTGAACTATCTGCATTTCCAAGAAGTGTGGATAGTGCTATACAAGCCTTCGCCATTATGAAAAAAAAACTCTGTGTGGCAGTCTGATAGTCATACTTTGATGACACTCATATTGAAATTGATGGGCCAGACCATCATACACGTTTTATTTATTGTATTTAAAACAATATAAATATTGATTTACTTGTCCGATGTCTGTCTGGTGTCACAAATAAGAATCAGCATCACTGGAAACAGTAATTAATAGCAGATTTTTATTAATTGAATTAAAACATATTTTCATTCATTCAAAATTCCTCAACATAAGAGATGTATTCAATGATTTAGGAAAGACTTGTATTTGATTGATTTAAAATTAGTTCTTCGCTTGTTTAAATATTCAGCAGTTCTCCAGGTTGTTTCTTTTAATTCATAGTCTGATTTGAATTGATATTAGACTAATTTTTCTATTGAAAGACAACATAGTTCTGATTGTTTGCTTATGTGATCAAAATGCTCTTACTACCATAGAATTTCAACAAGTTCTGCTAATTTTTGGGAAACTATTTCAAGTAAGAATAATAGATATTCTTTTATCTTCACATGTAGAAGATATATTTCTATTTTATTTTTGATTTTTATCTATGCACAATAACTTGATAAGAAACTCCTCAAAGGTTACAAATGGTAACTTTTTGCATTCAATGAACAATACAAAGATATTATTGAAGGAAATTTTCAAGAAAAACACAAAAATATGCACATATGTAACTTAAAATATGATAAAAAAAGTTAAAATTTATTTGAATTTGAAAATCTTTTGTTGTTTTTAGATGATGAAAAAGATATCACATAAGTTTTTTTTTTTGTTAGATTTTCCCAAAAGTTTGAGGAAGTGTGTTAAAAATTCTTTGATTTGAAACTGACTTGGGAGAATGGTACTTTCACTAGATCTGAAAGCCATCAGATCAATATCTTAGCAAATGATGTTTTTTATTGTGAGGAATAATTTTTTTTTATTTTTGTTATTACTTGGTGAATAAAATCTAAAATTTCAAAATATTTACAATCATTTGAGACAGTCTGATATATATTGGTTGTCCCAGAAGTTCATAAACACTGATGGTTTTATTTTGGGGAATAATTTTTTTGTGTTTTTGTTATCACTGGCTGAGTGAAATTTCCAAGTGTGTATGAATTTTTGGGACAACCTAATATTTTTTCATTCTTGAATTATATGGGTTTTTCTTGCTTTTTCTCATAAAACAAACTGAGCTGTTATAATGGAAACCAAAAATCAAAAATCACATTATCTTCATTGTTATATAAAGTTTTCTTTATTTCTTTTAATTTTTGTAACAGGTTGGAAGGTTCTAATTTACAAATGATTACCCATAAAATGTTTTGGTCTACAAATTATTTCTCTATAAAGAATATTTTAATCTAAAAATTATTTCTTTAGGAAAAATGTTTCAATAAAACCTGATTTTTTCACAAATAACTTGATTTGAAATAAAATAACCTTAAAAAAGGATTGATATACCATATAACATAACAACCAATCAATCATCTTTATAATGCAATATAAATATAAGAAAATAGTACAATAAAACCATTAATGATATTGCTATGAAAGTAAATTGCCTGCAGTTGTTATATCAAATACTTCTTTAATATAAACTTAATATTCCTCTCTGTTACTTCTGTACTGGTTTGAACTTTGTAATTCATTTACTTGTTACCAGTAGCGAGCGAGAGGCGGAGGGGGCGGTCCGCCCCGGGTGGCGCATGCCAGGGGGCAGCATTCTGAGGGGGTAAAAATAGATAATAGAAAAAAAAATAATAGTATGAAGCTAACAAAAATCTGAAATTTTATAACAAAAATGAGTTTGTGTTCTGAGTGCAATTATACTGTTTGTAAACAGAATTTTTAACTGTCATCAGTCGATTGAAAATAAATGTTTTAGGTTGAAAATAGTTAGATCATTGATTGTAGTTCCATGAAATCAAATATATCTTTTTTTTTTAATTTTCACCGATAACAGATTATCAATGGTCGAGGTGGGGTGCACAAATCTCACAACCACCCCAGGCAGCACAAACCGTCCACTGCTTGTTACTAATGTCATTTTCAGAGGCAACTGGCTTTTTTTAATAGTATCCAAAACATGATAAACTGTGAAATGGAAGGAGTCAAAGGTTAATAACTTTTTGATGTAATTGATTTAACACTACATATCAATTATCAATTTACTCAAGTAATGAAAATACTAATGGTCTGTTATAATTTATGTTCCATAGTAGGAGGCTGGAGAGTGTCATTCGTGATGTTATAGCGAGGATCCTGGAAAAGTTTCAGGTCATACAACATCAGGCTTTCATCCAGACCAGACTAGAGAGGATTATACCCTAGTACACTCTGCAAGAATGCGTTTTTAGACTTAAAATAAATTTAAGCAGCTGGTAATACCTAAGAAATAGGAAAAAATAATTATAGTAAAACTTTATCCTTCACAAACAGACATATGCAAATCGTCAATAAAATCAAAGGAAGACTGGTTAATAAAATAAAAGTAGGTTTAGATGATATGATAATGTTTAGTTTGGTTGATTCGATAATGATGGGTTTGGTTAATAAGATTACAGTGGGTTTGGTTAATAAAATTATTATAAGTTTTGTTAAAAAAATTATAATAGATTTGGTTAATAAATTACAGTGAAACAAGATTGAATAAAAATAAGGTAAACTTGATAATATCATTGTAAAGTGAAAATACAAAATTTCTTCAAAGAAAAAAATTATATTGAAAGTAAATAAGGTGATGTTGAATGAAGTTTAAAATCTAAAAAATTTATAGTAAAGATGTATAATGTTGGAGAATGAAAGTGAAAAGTAAAATAAAAAGGGCCAGCCATTTTCTTAATATCTATTTAGGAAAAATAAAATAAAAAAATGAATCAATTCATTGAATTTGATGTCATCAAATAAGAATTTCTATTGAAAGAAGAAGTGAACAGAGTTCCTGTTTTCTTTTGTCATTTCTAATCCCATTCTACAGAGCGGAATTCTGGTGAATAGACTAATTCTGTTCACTTACTGACTGATCTGAGAAGATTTTTATGGAATTCTTTAGCTCTATTCCATGTAACGTCTTTTATTTTATTATATTTGTGCATTGGAACCATGTCCATAAAAATGGTTTCTATTGATTCTATTAGAGCTTTGCCTTCCAATGACCAACTGAAAACAAATGGGAAGTTTACTTGGATAGTGAATAGCCACTTGAACTTCAGCATGACAATGCATGAGTTTAAATAAAAGTCATTCTGTTATATAGCCATTTAGACCGTTGACTAAGGCATAAATCCAATTTTCCCTTTAGTTTTGTATTAAATAATAACCTGTTTAAATGGGATACACATATCAGTTTGAAGAGCCCTTTAAAATTCACAATTTCCCTTAAAACTAATATGAATAATACCCTTGGGAAAAATATGAATTCCAATTTCACTTCTGCTGTGGATTAAATAGTGACTCCCTACGAGATTTATGTATGGGTTTGGGGACTGCTTTTGAATTCCCAATTCCCTTAAAATACTTCACAATATAAAGAGAAATAATTCATCTACTGTTAAACCTGTTACCAGCTGAAAGCTTAAATTATCATTTTCATCAAGATTTCTACTGAAACTTTCAACATCTGAGCTATAAGGCTCCAGTTCAGGGTTTTAATAATAAAAATGTAATGAGGTCAAATAAGGTCAAAATAAAAATGTAAAAGGTCAAAGTTTATATTTCTATTTTCTGTTTTTTTTTAGAGAAAAGAAAGGTAAAATAATCAGTGAAATAATAAGCATGGACATGAAATATCTATATATTTAGGGAGTTGAGAATCAATATTTGGCACAGGAGAGAAAACAAGAAAAGAATATTGTTAATAAATATTTAGTTTCAATTATTATGAATGGTAGTCATTTTCATCAAATTAATGTTTACAATATGTTACAATATTTTAGGTTGAAAGGCTGAAAGCACGTGACTCTTGAGATTTGGGTGATCCCATTTACACCGATGGTGGAGCAGGGGTAAAAGCATGGAGTTTGGAGTCAAAGTACATGAGTTTAAATCCCAGTCCATTACATACACTTTCAGCAGTCTTGGGCAGATGATGATCATTAAACTAGGATAGTAACTCATCTAGGTGTAAAGATAACGCTAATTTAAAAGACCTGGGTGGATGAGACATTTCAAATCAATGAGAATAACTCATCTAAGTGAAGGGCAACACTGATAACAAAAAGCACAGGGATAAAATAACATGAAATTGAACTTATGACAAACTTTGGTTATTCTCAACTAAGTAAATATATTCATTTATTTTAAAGGGTGTAAGAAATGGACCAATCAGAAAATAGAATGGATATAAAGTATATTATATAATTACATTCACAGAACCCTAATTATCAGTTGTTGTTTGTTTTCTCTACTGAAGAGTCATTATTCTTTTATCCTTGTGGGTTAGCTAGCACTTGAACTTCAGAATTATAATACACAAGTTTGAATCCAAGTCATTCCATTTGCATTCATAATTGGACTAATACCCTTGCAAAAGGTATGAATCCCACATTACCTCCAGCTATGGATTATATAGCGCAACATTTAAAAAAAAAAAAAAAAATTGTTGCCCAGGGTTATCATTAGTATTTTTATTGCCCCTACTACTTGCCTGGAATAATTACTACTGTTAAAAAAATTCATTGGACCTGTTACCAGTCGGATTAATTTATTTTTCTTTTTATTATAAAAAGTTTTTTTTTATTTTTTATGAAATTCAAAATTTTGAACCACTTTTGTCTAAAACCTAACCTCTACCCAATAAAAATAGTTGTCAACATGATCTTAATACAGAATAATGGATTTCAAATTAGCTTTGTAATTATATATCTTTGAATAAACACAGAATTGTTTCCGAATGTGTAAGTGTTCCTGTGTTTTTATAGGTTTTTTTCTATAAAGGATTTAATAACTGTATTTTTTGAGGTTTTGGTATTTGTGTCTTTATAGTTTTTTATTATATTATTCTATTAGTCATTTTATTGATATTATACAAGTTGGACTAATAAAAAAAATTCTTAAAGATTTACAAAATGGTTTTTGCTCCTTTATGTGCCTAGTATTTAAATTGATTACTCTAATTAACTTTAAATGACTATCTGAGTGATAATTGTGGAAAAATTAATGATTTTTAGTTTCCCACAAAAAAGTATTAAAATAGAGAAAAAAAAAAGAACCATGTTTTTTTCTATTTTTATTGTAACATGTTTTTGTCCAATCAGAACTCTTCAGTGTTTTTTTTTAATAAGCAACACCAAATCTTTTTCTTTTAGTCTTAATTGTATCTTGAGCTTTTGGAATATTTCATTTTCATCGTAAGGGAAATTACTATGATAACAGTCAGAGTGACTAAGCATATTATTATAGAGATAATTTAATATATTGATATTTCCTAAGTTATCAATAGTATTGTTTGTATTATATTGATATCATCATATTGTTTATTACTAAGTTATTTTTGATAATTGATTTCTTCTGAAGTTATACTGACTAAAATATTAAGAGATGACTTTCACTGCCCTTCTACAACTTCTCCTTTAATTAATATTGATCAATTAATTATCTCGACTCACTTTAATTATTTTCAATTTAGATCAGTTGCAGAGTTTTTCAAAAACGTGAATGGAACAGTGTTTTATTTTTAAAAGAGAATATTCTGAAAGATTCCAATTTTTTTGTGCTCAGGTTTTAGGAGAAAAACAATGGATGATGTATTCAAAAAACATCTAACGTTATTTTAAAAACCAATCTTTTTAGGGATTACCATTTACAAAAATACATCTGTGTGTTGTTGAGCAGGAAGACTGCTCCATACCAAAGATTTAGACCAGTCTTATGGTTGTTTTAGAGTTTTGATATAAACAATAGGTTGTTTGGTCGTTTGACTTTTTAATGGCATATCAACTTGGGTTAATTCGTGCCAAAGGATAAATAATAGGAAGAATTGGTTAAGAGAAGTAGGGTCATGCTAAGGGCCCCCGCTGACCCCGCAATTGCAGGGGTGTGTGCAAGCTCCCTAAGGGCTGCAATATTCCTTGGCTTCACAGATCTCTAGTAATTAAAAAAATTACCTAATTAATTATTAGAATTAACTAGAAAATCATTATCACACTTGAAATATACGCCTACACTTGTCAATCTATCTCTCTTTCTGTCTATCTCTGTTTCTCTCGATATATATATTTATATATGTCTGTATATATGGTCTTTGATCGAAAGTTCCTGCATGTTTTGGGGAGGGCAATTTATCTTTTGAGAGGAAAGGGGGCCGCAAGACGCATTCTGCAACGGGGCCGCAAAGTGGCTAAGCATGGCACTGAAGAGAAGTCTTCCTTCTCAATAACAACCAAAAAAAATCAATGATTTACCCCCTAGAGTGAGGAATGGGTGTCTCAGAATAGTCTGAGATTGAAAAAAACTCTATAAGCAACAGGAAGATTCATTTAAACCTTTGGTAAGGCACAGTATTCCTGCACAGCAAAAACAACACACAGATGATTTTTTGTAAATGGTAATCCCTAATAAAGAATGATGATAAATTAAAAATGTTTAAAATTAACCCTCTCTCAATGCCTCTTTCTTTTTCTCTCTATTGAATTTATTTTGTTCTATACATTTTATAATAGAAACATCAGATTGCAGTGGTTGTATGAGACCCCACAACGTTTTACTCTTAAAAAAATGAAACTACAATAGTTATTTAAAAAAAGAAGATACAGACCACTAAAATTTGCATGTGTGATGTACTGCCTTTCTATATTATAGGTCTCCTTTTTTTTGTTCCATTTTTTTTAAATGAAAATGAATTTATTATAATTAACTGCTTTCCTGTATAATAGGCTTACTTAATTATCTTAGTGGCAAGTTCCTGGCACCCAGGTAAAACTAGTTAATACTTCTAGTATAAGACCCATATTAATAGATATTCTCCTGACGATCCTCATGGTGAAACCAAGATAAAAAATACTATTCAACATTTATAAAGCTCTTCAATAGTATTGAGCACTTTTCTTATTCATTTACCAAAATTCTTTCCGTATCTTTGATACGAAGAGCCTTTCTAAACAAATAACATATTTTTACGTTTTGCATGACACATATATACGTGTGTGTATGTATGGGAATATATCTTACTTGTAATGTGAAATTTCAAAAATTTACTTGATAATTTGTACATCCATTTTGGATCGCTGTTTTCATCCTTATAATCGTTACCTACACAACATTCGATGATAAGGATGCGGACAACAATCAATTGTTATCATTTAGCCAAAATCCACCCAAATATGGTACATATATGAATATGGCCAAAGAAGACTGAAAGAGCTCTGAGGTTAGAAGGCAAAATAATAATAATGACATAACCCTGACACTTGATTACCTCTTAAATAAAAGAAACAATAAAAAACAATTTATAAAAGGATAAAGCTCAATAATATTTAATAAAACCTATTTAAATTTTAACTTGTCACCATTGGCTAACAATGTGTAATATCCTCAAATCTATAAAGAAAAGTGAAAAACCACATTTTTAAATGAACAAAATCAAATTTGATTATGGTTTAAATTAACAAAATGTTGAAATAATAGGTATATCAGGATTATAAAACATAGTGTAACCAGAATAAAAACAAGTAGATTAGGATTAGACTCTATAGAATACCCAAATAAAAAAAAAACAGGTAGATTAGGATTATTAGACTAGATAGAGTAACCTATATATAAAAAAACAGTTAGATTAGGATTATTAGACTAGATAGAGCAATCTATATAAAAAACAGGTAGATTAGGATTATTAGACTAGATAGAGCAACCTATATATAAAATAACAGGTAGATTAGGATTATTAAACTAGATAGAGCAATCTATATAAAAAACAGGTAGATTAGAATTATTAGACTAGATAGACCAATCTATATAAAATAACAGGTAGATTAGGATTATTAGACTAGATAGAGCAACCTATATAAAAAACAGGTAGATAAGGATTATTAAACTAGATAGAGCAACCTATATATAAAAAAAACAGGTAGATTAAGATTACTAGACTAGATAGAGCAACCTATATATAAAATAACAGGTAGATTAGGATTATTAGACTAGATAGAGCAACCTATATAAAAAACAGGTAGATTGGGATTAGATTAGAGAGTGTAACCCAAATAAAAAAAACAGGTGTATTAAAATTAGATTAGCTAGAGCAGCCTAATTAAAAAAACGTAGATTAAGATGAGACAATATATTTTAACCCAAATGAAAAAAAATCACTGATTAGAGAATGCAACTCAAATAACAAAACAAAAAAACTTTTAAAAAAAACAAAGAATAAAAAAGTTTAAAATTTTAACTTAACTATTTTTCATCCATTTTTTTTCTTCACGTAAAAATCCTGAGATTCCACAACGTATGTAAGAAGATGGAATTTCTCTGATTTGTTGATATATATACAGACAAACATATTCATCTCAGGTGAAGGAATCATAAGATTATATACCTGGACATTTCTAGAGAGATTTTCCACATAACCGGATGGAAGGAATAGTGGTGTTGATAGCAGCCGATGTTCAAGTACAATAATGTTAATGAAAAGAGATATTGTGGCACATTGAGAAACAAGGGTGGGGCCGAGGTGAAGGCAAGGAAAAAAAAATGGGGGGGGGATGGTGGACGGAGAGAGAAGGAGGGAGTATAAGAGATTGAAGATGATGATGAACAGGTGGAGTTATGGAAAAGCAGGGAGACAGAGATTAAAAAGAGAGTGACCTGCACATGAGAGAGAAAGGACGCAGAGCAAGAAGAAAAAAAAATAACCAGGAGAGGGATAGACTGGAAAGGAGAGAGAAAGACAGAGAGAGAAATATATATATATATATATAGAGAGAGAGAGAGAGAGAGACAGAGAGAGAGAGAGAGACAGAGAGAGAAGCTGGAGCATTGGTAAAAGCTTGGGCTCTGTAATCGTAGTACGCAAGTTCAAATGCCAATCAAAAACCATTGAATTCATCTTTAGCTGCCTCGGGCAGATAAGGCTCGTTAACTCGGGAGAGCAGCTCATCTAGGTGAAATGTAACACCGAATGTAAAAAGTCCGGGTAAGAGCACGTAAAATGGCCTTGTGCCAAACTTGAGTTGGTGCTCACCAGTTAAATATAATATATATAGAGAGAGAGAACGATAGACAAAGAGATTGATAGAGACAGAGATATATAGATAAATATATTTATAGAGGTAGACGGAGTGAGATCAAGAGAAAGAGAG
>JAUZSX010002655.1:0-22412 GCA_034780655.1 Idiosepius hallami
AATGACATGGCCTAATATTAAAGGAAAAAATAGTTATACTGAAGTTTATTCTAATTTGGGTATAACATTTTTTTAAGGTAATAGTATCATACATGGTCTCAAGAGTTCAGTCAAATTTTTTGTGTAGTATGAATATTAGGGCTGTGACAATATGCTTTTAAAAGAATATTTTTTTTGATTGTTTTGCGATTTTACCATTTCTTTTAATTCTCTACTCATTAGTAGGGCTGCAAAAATATGCTTCTATTAAAAAATATTCTTGTCATAACCCTATTAGGTACAGAATTAAAAGAACTGGTAAAATCCTGAAATAGGTAACTAACGACAAGAATATTCTTTTAATAAAAGCTTATTGTTGCAGCCAAAATGATTATGAATTAAGGGATTTCTTTTTTTTTTTTTTCTTTATAAGATCTTTTGTTTCTAAAGAATGAAAGTGACTTGTATGAATAGCTTGCTACAATTAATTCTCTTTTCTACTTTCAGGCTCTGAACAAGCACCAGTCTACTTACAGAAAACAACATGAAGTGGGAATCAGACATGAAGAACATTTTCTCCAGGAAACCCTTTCTTTGGAGGATCAGTACAGGGGCACAATTGGCGAGCTGGAGACGGAGCTCAAGTCAATCAAGGCTGCTTATGATCGCATTACCTGTGAAAATGACCGCCTTAATGCATTGGTTAACGAGAGTCAGCAGCAAATGGAAGCGTTAGAGTTGCAACGGAAGCAGTTAAGAAATGAAATCAAAGAGTACAAAATCCGTGAAAATCGCAATCTAGCAGACTATGCCGAATTGGAAGATGAAAACATCAACCTTCAGAAACAAGTGTCTCAACTCCGGCAGAGTCAAGTTGACTATGAAGCTTTAAAACACGAGAAACGGGCACTGCAGGAAGAAGCAGACGATCTTAATGCTGAGTTAGAACAAACCAAAAATCTAAAGAAAATCATAGAACGAAATCTTGAGGAATCTCTTAACTCCTTGCAACAGGAACGGGAACAAAAACACATGTTAAAAAAAGAACTCGATCACCATTTAACCAGAGAGTCCATGTTTAACCTCAGCAATCTTGCTCATATTGGCGGCTTGAGTGATGGGCTCAAGTTCAGCAACAGCCATGAGCTGAACTTGAACAGTGGCCACCGAGAGGCAAACGATGATGAGGGAGAATCTCAGGATCACCCTGCTCTTAAACGGTTAGAAGCTGATTTCATTCAACCCAAAAAGGACGATGGCAGGGTTCCCAAACCGGCTCCCGCTAGCGTAAACGATTTGCTTAGCGAGATCCACATGACTGAGGTTCAGAAACTGCAACAGCTTCTCGATCAAAGTGAAAACGAAAAGATGGAATTGCAGAGGGGCTTGGATGAAGCCCAGAAGCTGATGCAGGACACACAGAAAGATCTGATGGAGCAAAGGGAGAGGGCAGCACAGCTCAAGTCCCATATGAGTGCAATAGCAAATATCAACGAGGCTCAGATCAACTTGCCCGAAGACGAACTCACAGAAGACCTGGCCGAGATCCAGAAGGAGAGCGACCCGGAGAAGAGAGAAATCTTGCTCTTGAAACACAACTATCACATCAATGAGAAAAAATATATGGCAGCTCTGAAACAGATTAGCAATCTTCAGTCTGAAATTAATTCTCTCCAAGAAAGAGTCCAGAATACCGAAAGTAATAAAACCATTGATCCTGAAGTCAAAGAAACGCTGTCAAATCTGAACAACAAAATCTCCGAATATGAAGAACAGGTCAAGAGTCTTCAGAAGGATCTCTCCGGCATGACAGATTCTGCTGACAGTGCTCAGGGAAGACTTAACGTCGCTCAGGATCAGTTGGTACATATAACAGAAGACCTGGCTCAGTTGTATCATCTTGTATGTGAGGTCAATGGAGAGCTCCCGAGCAGGGTTATGCTTGACCATGCCAAGGGTGCTGCTCAGATGTCTCGACCAGATATTGCCAGAGACGGATCTGAGGAGAAGACAGAAACAACTCCAAAGAGCAGTAGTGAAGAGAGTGGAGAGTCGGCGGGTCCAGAAGCTCCCAAGAAATCCAAGGAGCTTGTAGGCCAGGACTTGAAGGGGCAGGGAGATCCAACATCTTGCGGAAAATTAGTTGAGACTATTTTGGACCAAATTAAGTACTTGAGACGTGCTGTTGAGCACTTGGTGGTAACGAGACAGCGGCAAGATGACGATACGGAGAACCAGGATGTGAAGGAACTTCAAGAGCAAATAGTCAAATTAAAGGCCATGTTGTCAACCAAACGCGAACAGATCGCCACGTTGCGAAGCGTACTGAAGGCGAACAAATCCACAGCCGAGATTGCACTGGCCAACCTGAAACAGAAGTACGAGAACGAGAAGGTGATCGTCACGGATACAATGATGAAATTAAGAAATGAACTGAAGGCCCTGAAGGAGGACGCAGCCACGTTTGCCTCCTTACGGGCAATGTTTGCTCAGCGTTGTGACGAATACGTCACACAGCTAGATGAGATGCAGAGGCAGCTCGTTGCTGCTGAGGAGGAGAAAAAGACTCTAAATTCTTTACTTCGAATGGCTATTCAGCAGAAACTAGTACTAACGCAGCGATTGGAGGACTTGGAATTTGACAGAGAGCGTCGTAATATTCGAAGGCAAGGCCGAAACAAGATCGGTGCACCTAAAGTAAGTTACAACTACGCTCCATATGAAGAATTTGGTCGCTACTCAAGGTCTTCCCAAAAGAGAGACTATTAAAAACTAGGTGTCTAGTCCTGTGGACCCGGAGAACCGGGTAAGTGTGGGGGCTACTGTGCTTACGTTATTCTAAAGTTTGGAAAAAAAAAAATTAAAAAAAAAATCCTTCCCTGCTTTTTGCCCTTTGTTAAACTTAGAAATCAACTTTAAGAGCTCTCTCTTTCTCTCCAACACCCTCTTTTTGTTTGTTTTGTTTTGTTTTTGTTTTTTTTATATATCTTATAAGTATATTTGATGGTTGGGGGGAGTCACTGCTTTCGCATTGGGCATTTTTATTTCTTTTATATTTATTTTTTTTCATCATCACTGCTTTCAAAAAAACCCTTCTATGTTTGGTAATTTTCTATATCCACACCCTTTGGTGCCAATATGTATAAATACCTATATACATATCTGTCCCTAAGGTTGCAGATATAGAGCAATACTGTTTGTTTTCTTGGTGCTTGTACAGAAACCAAAGAATATATTCCAGTATTTCATCTAAAGCCATTGAAAGGGGGGGTGATCCCAAAATGTAATTATCTAAGGCTGGTATGGCTAACGTCTGCAAGGAGAAGCAATATTATATAGGCGGCCCTAGTGTTACGATGGAATCAACTCACACGGTTGACGGATGCGACAGTTGCCGCCTGTCACTTCTTGATGGAGCGCCACGTTGGATGATGATGATGATGACATGGTTTTGACTTCAAATGACCTGTATACTGAGACCTTATAAACTTGCTATTTATTTGTTTTAACTTGACTAGAATTTAAAAGCCAAATTAATGTATTAATTCAATACAGATATTATTTGAATGATGACAGCAAACGTCGTGGTTTTGGGTTTTAAATTAAAAATCCAATGGTCAACATTTTGAATAGAAACAACGGCTTTAGCGTTTGTTGAATGATGCAAGCATAGACCAACCAGGAAAAGAAAACACTGAACATTAACATTACAGTATGTGTGTGAAAGAAAGCATTCATTTGATTTTGTTCCTAATTTCTTGCTACCATACACTTCATTAAAAACCCTATTTATAATATTAATATTAGTATATACTAATTTTGAAGTAGAATTGTTATACTTAAAAATTGTTATTTTGGGGTGTTGGGAATAGACACTAGAACTTTTAAGCTAAAACTTAATGTAAATATACTTAAGGAATCCTTTTATTTTCATGGGGACGTGACTTAGAAGTACCTGGTTTGATGCCCAGGTGCGGATAAACCCACGCAGGATGACCGAATTATAAGACATCCGTCTAAGAAAAGGAAACTGACTTTTAAACCTGCACTCCACTTATACAATCTGTCATCTTGCCCTAGGTTGTCACTGGTAAATGTCTAGGTGGAGCGAGAGCGGGTTGGGCGTGTTGTACTAACACACAGCATGTAATTTAAATGTACAGACAACTTAAGAAGGATAGCCCTTAAAACACATGTGGCTCACTCATGTGTAACCCTTTCTCTGAGTTGGCTGTTCTTCTGTCAAAAAGTGGCAGTCACCATACATACGCCAAATATTTCAAAATCATTTTTCTACAGATATATATTCAATAATATTGTATCATTCAATTATTTTTAATATTCATGAGAGAAAAAAGCTATAACTTGCCAAAAGTCTATAGATAATTAACAAAATGACCATCTAGCCAAACTAATCTGTAGCATTAGAAGACTGTTAAAGGCGCAAATGTCTTCGGTGTTGTCTTTTGTCTTTTCTATAATGATTAAGAATTTAATTTTTTTGGAAACTTAAAATAATATTGGACACCAAATGAAAAACTGTTTCTTCTTTGATAAAAATTATTCTGGTTGGTCAATCCTTTTGTTTTTGTCTGTCTGTACAGCGTACCATATCGACCATCCGTCCGATCCCCCCTTTGAATAAAATTAAATCTTTGGACCCTGAACTTTGCAAAATTACCAGCTAACTAAACAATCATTCTATTAAAGAACCACATAGGGCCCAAATATTGACAGTGCCAAGGCTGATGTATTTAACCTTGAGGGTCCAAAGGTTTTAAAAAAAAAAAAACTTAATAATCATTTGGCCCCCAAAAGGTCAATACATTAGCCCTGGTGACCTATCACAAAAGAAGACGTTGCTATTTTGGCCCTAATATGGTCTTCTGATTAACTAATTGGTAATTTTTCTAAGTCAGGATCCAAAGGTATAAAAAGATCTATTTTGAATTTGATTTGGTAAATCATTACATTTCAAAAACAGCTTCCAATGAAATACTAAGAATTTTTACTTTAAATTTACTGTACAAGTACCATTTTTTTTTGTCTTTGCAACAGGTACATTCAATACCTTCTATTTGCATATGCATAATTCACTTGAGTGTGTGTGTATATATATGTGTGTGTATAAATATATAGATATATGTATGCGTATATATGTATATATAAAAGCAATTGCATGCTCTTGTGTGAAATTTCTTTTTTTTTTCTATGTGACAATTTCCACAAGCTCTCTGACCTTTTTGAACATAATGTAATGTCTTCTCTCTTTCTAAAGCTTTTTGAATCAACCCTGTAGCATTGAGCAGAGTTTTATTCTAACCTTATGATTCTGTGGAATGGTGGACTATTGAATAATGAAGCCTTTAGGAATGAGATACTAAAATATAGTTCTAAGCTTTATTAATTTCTTTTTTTCCCACTGTTGTGCTCTTCTTACATTGTTGTTGTTCTTCGCTACGTTTCGGCTAACTTATCCGCTGGCATTGTCACAAGATAGCAGTTTCAATTCCTACCTGAAGCAGTCCAGAGGTATAATTGGTCAAAATATGGTGCAACAGACATAATTATGAAAGGCAGTGATTACCTGGGATACAGTTACAAGTTCCTAAGATCCTATCTGGTGTAGTTAATCACCTAACGAAGGCCGATATATATTTCAACTGAAATATTTAGAACAACTATGTAAGAAGACAAAGGTCTGCAAAAAAAAAGAAATTAATAAATGCAATTTGGCCTGTATTGGAAAATTAAAAGATAATAAAGATATCTACTTCAAATCAACTTAAAAACAATAACCTATTATACAAATAACTTCTTCCCAAAGATCCTAAGAATGACCATTTTTACTAAACAATTCCCAAACAACACTCCACACTGAAAAAGCCGAAGAAGTTGATGTCCTATTAAAAAACAAGCAACTAACCAACAATCAATATATTAAAAAAACAAAAAAACTCCAATAGTCTTTAATCTTGGGTTAACCAGGGATAGGAAATCCACTTAAGATAATGGATAGGCAGGCAGACTTGTAATAATAGAGTTCAAATCCTCGTCCTTCAATTTGTATTCATAATTGGACTAATACCCTTAGAAAAGGTATGAAACATAGCATTCCTTTTAGCTAAGGAATGAATAGTGCATATTGTGTTATTAAAAAAACTATGCATGAACCAAAAAGAACGTTTTTTTTTTTTTCAAAAAAAGATTGTTTAAGGCATTTAATCATCTTAGAAGGTTGATATGCCGTAAAATCCAAAATTGCAGTTTGGTTTCTTGTTAGATTGGACCAAATCTCTCTAAATTTTTTTCTCTCCACAAAACTAAGAATTCTCATTTAGATAAATTGGACTTCTACTCTCTTCTTCACAGCATTTAAACTGATGCACCCTTTAGACTTTTTTAGGGATTCTTTGAACTGGAGAGCCTTTTCAGGATTGTACATTTTGACCCTTAATTGATTGAATCCATGTGGATGGGCTCTCCACTTTCAAGAAATGGTATGATGTTAATCTGTTAGGTGTATTCAGCTGTTTCTTTCATTAACCAGACTTGAACCTCTAAAATGTTCAATAAGAATTTCCTACCTTCTTTGTCTCTCTCCCCATACCCCTCTCACCTCTGTCCCCATGCCCCTCTGTCCATGTGTCCCTCTCTGTCCCCATGGCCCCCTCTGTCCCCATGTGTCCCTCTCTCCTCTGTCCCCGTGTGTCCCTCTGTCCCCGTGTGTCCCTCTGTCCCCGTGTGTCCCTCTCTCCTCTGTCCCCTCAAGCTTTGGAATCTGCACATTTTGTCTCTTAAAACAAACCTGCATTTTTTGATGACCACTTTTTTATTGGCCAGTTGATTTTATTTGCTTTTTTTTTTGTTGTTGTTATTGTTGTTCATTTATTTTGTTTTTGTTTGTCAACCATTATCGAACGTTCCAACACCGCCTTTTTTTTTTTTTTCATTTTTTGTGTAGAATTAATGCATGATTACATTTTTTTTCCCTATTTTGTGAAAGAAAATCACTTATTGCAGAAATTCCTCTTATTTCCAGTGAATGTAGAGTTAGAATTAATTTTATTTTCCTCTTTATCAACTTCTATTTAAAGATTTCACCAGTGGTTAAAAAGTTAGGTAACATTAAAAAAAAAAAAATAACAAACAAAAAAAAAACAAATGGACAACAATTAGCAAAATAAACATATTGCATGGTTTTTGGAGTTTTTTTTTTATTTTATATTTTAGTTTATTATAAAAATATATTACAAAAAATATTGCTTATATTGTTTTTTTTTCTTCTCCCCACTTTTTTTTTTAAATGTGACCTGATTTTTTAGCACCCTGTAGATTAGTTTTTAACAAAAATATAATATTCTTTCATTAGTTGGAAAAGAAATGATTTTGGTAATGAACAGTCTATTAGCAGTGGCTTATTTGAATCATTTTTGCTTTTTCAAGATCAGTGATCTCATGGTTGATTATTGATATTAACCTTGTTAAAAGAGCTTTTTTATATTAAGACCTGTTAATTCCTTCAGCTTTCATTTACTTATGTTACATTTACAGTTTTAATCGTTCAAATCTACATGGCACTAAGACTAGTTTATCCTTTGATATGATTCATTTAAATATATATGCCTCGAATTTTTAAAGAAATTGTTGTTAAATCATTGGTAAATTGTGAAAGTATGAACAAATTTCACTTCATACAGAGTTATAAATAGGGCTATGACAATATGCTTTAATTAAATATTCTTATCCTTTCATGACTATTTTGCAATTTTAGTATTTCTTTTAATTCTGTAGTTATTAGTAGGGCTATGAGAGTTTTTATTAAAAATATATTTTTGTCACGCCCCGAATAACAAGGGCTGTGACGAGCATATTTTTTTAAGAGCATATTGTCATAGCCCTAGTTATAATATAGGAACATATTGTTGTCCTTACACCCCTGCTAGGTTTAACTTTAATTCTCATGAATGAATTTTTAAAGAGTTGTTAGTTGTGTTATAAGCAAATTTTAAAAAAAGTATCAACAGATTTCACTTGAGTTATAACAAGTGAATATATTGCAACTTCTTTACGCATTTGCTAGGTTTAACAACTAAGTTAAAGGTTTTTTTTTAAATTTACAAATGGTGTGACCATATGGTAACATTATGAAAAATAAGGTTAACTTCATTTTGGGGATTTTTTGTTTTTTTTACCTTTTGGTAAATAATTTTATTCCATCTTGTTTATAATGCTTCTTGATTCATTTTAAGTATGTTCTCTCAAAATTAATGTGACTGACTTGAATCTAGATTTTTTTTTTTAAAGAGTTTCTTCTGCTTTGAAGGCTTTTCTCATTTGTCGTCTAAATTCAATTGCAGATTTTCTCTTAAGATTTCAATCTTAAAAACCATAAACTAATGTTACTCAATCCAGTTTGGTTTTTCATAATCCAGAGAAAATCTATTTTTGAAAATGGATGCAACTCTTTAACAATAGAAGCTGAAAGGTTTAAAGTTTTACTTCGCATTCTTATTTTTAATGGTATGCTGACCCTTTTCTGTCTTGCTTAATCCTTTAGACCTTAGTAAAGTTGCCAACAAGTCAATCAAAGGTGTTCTGTTAGAGGTCTTTATTAAGGTCGAAATATCAGTGTGTTTTCTTTTGCTTGAGATAGCAAGGGCTGATATATCGGCTCTTCATGGTCCAAAGGTTTAACATCAACTTAACATACTTTGCAAATATTCATCATGAAACTAGATTGACAACATAAAGAGAAGAAACCTAATCTAACTTTCCATTCAATTGTTATAAATTAGAACTTTTTTTATAAAGTTCTAGTTTTAAACTAAAAATAACTAATGCAAAGAATCTTTTCTTTTTTTGCTCTTTGAAAGCAGTTATTGAATGGAATGAGGATTTGGAGGTTAAAATCTTTAAAAGGTGGAGTAGGAATGTAGTAATAGATAATTGGTGTGTTAGTGGGAAAGGACTGGAATGTTTCTAGTATCTATATGACCAGAAGTTAGATAGTCTTGGAGATTCTAATTATTCACATTCTAATATTCTTGATGTGGAGGCATAAAAATATTAAACAGTTAAAAAAAAAATTGAACTTTGTAATGAAGTGAATAATGCTGGTTTGGAGGGTTTTTTTTGTTCTTTATTCATTCATTTTCTAGAATGATACTTTTTTTTGATAAAATTAATATATTGAAAAGAGTTGATTGATCCAAAGTAATCTAGGATGATTAGGATCTGTTTCCAATTCCTTTTGCAAATATCTTTGTCTCTAACCTAAGATTTCATGAAAGAGCATTGCAGAATTTTAACATAATAAAATCAATGTACATTGAATGAGGCCATGATTACTTTTTTTCTTTTTAATAATCATTGTTGGCCAAGTCAGAACTTTTTTTTTTTCTTTAATTTATTTATTTTGCTAAATGGAACCAAAAAAATATATAAAGACTTGAAAATAGGTACTTAATGATCTTGTGGTCTTACCTAAAGGGGTATTTACAATATTAATGAAGTAGATGTGTGTGTATGTTTGTGTATAATTTCTATACAAGTTTCATTAAAAGGAATAATTCTTCTATTTTTCCAACTTTCTGATTAGCATCTTTATATCAGAAAGTTGAAAAAAAAATAGAGAAGAAAATAGACAAAATTCTGGGTTTTTTTTTGTTTTTTTTTTTAACAAAACTTGTTTAAATGAAAGAATGCATCTACATATATGGATGAGTATGTATGTATATTTCAAAAACTTGTTCATTTATAATTATGTATGAATTCATTATAAAATTTACATACCCAACTAAGTTAAATCTTGACTTACTAGTACAATTATTAATAATAATGAAACCTGAATCTTGTTTAAATAAATGATTTTCTCTTTTGACATGTGTGATAGAAAGGGCAGGGGTCCTACATAAAAAGAGAATTAAATCTACACATTTAAAAAACAAAAAAAAAAACTTACATATTTTTCCCCAGAAGTTTAAAGAGAGTTAATGTAAAATAACTCGTACACATGGAGATACAAATTTAATTGGTTCCATGATCACTGATGTGTCTCAAAAATCATATCTCAAAGCAATTATTCCCATTTAAATTAAAAGAAATCATATTAATCCATATCAAGAGTAAGAAATTTATTAAAATATTCTAAAATTATACTTTTATAACTAAAGTTATATACAGTACAGTAATTACAGAACAACAATGTGAATTAATTAAAAAAAAAAAAAGTTTTTTGTGAAACTGATTTTTTATCTTAAATTATTTGTCATATCTCAAGGCGTAGATCTTGCAAAAATTTATCAGATATCAAAAAAATGTTTGGGCATTCGTATCTAAAGCTATCACTATATTTCCCTTCCATATTCCATCTTGATTTATGAATAACTGTCACAGTTAATTTAATGGATTGACAATTTGTGTGATTTTTATCGCAATATTTAGTTTAGCTTGTAAAAAAAACAATTTTTCTTTCTTGATTCTGCAATAGTGATACATTAGGTCTGGTGTTTCTTGATTTTTTTTTTAATTATACAACACTAAAATAAGATTTTAAAATATCAAAACTAGTAAAAAATCCTTTTTGACTCTGGATGGATTTTATCTTTACTATAAACCTATTTACTGTATGCAAACTTAAAGTATGTCTTGTTCCAGCTTCCAAAAGTGTAAATAAGTGAATTTTAAGGTGAGATTTTTTCTAATTCTTATTTTCTCTCTTAATTTAATGTTCAAGATACAGGTTTTTTTGTTTTGTTTTTTATTTGAGCCAATTTTCACTCTGCATGTGATGTACGCTTGTTGCACCATATGTCAATCCACATCTCAATATCCCTTTGGGTCATACCTTACCCTGTATTAAGGTTCTCCAAGAAAGTCTTAATCGTCCACGGGGCTAGTCTTGGCAATTCTGTTCCTTTTTTGGGTTATCCCTGACTTTGACATAAGTAGCCAACAAAAGTATACAAGCTTTTAACATTTATGACCACTTCAGGTCTTTTGGTTTTTGTTTCTTTTCTTTTTTAAAATTATTTTTATTGCATGTGGGTGCAGATGAATGAGGACTCTGGATAATTACTAGTAGCTACATGATTTTTTTTTTATTTCATATTTATATGTACACACACAACACACACACAGATCAAATGATTGAATTGAGTATTGATAAACTAAGCTATCATGGTATTTTCATTTCTCTATACACATACATATATGCATACATTAAATTCTGCATAAAATATTCAGTTAGCATCCTCATTCTTCTTCAGGGTTATATATATATATTTATATATATATATATATTGGTCACTTGTTGGGTTCAGGGAGGAGATTTTTATTTTCTTAAATTTCACTGGTTATTTTCTTTGTAATATTGAATTACTTCAGCTTTAATTTCAGGACTTAAAAAAAAAAAAACCTCATTTCGATTTTTTTTTTTGAATGTTTGTTGTACACTATGGAAAAATATATTGGAAGCAAGAACCAAATTTTACTGAAAATCATTTCACTTAATTGAAACCCTCATCAACCTTTTTACGATATAAGGATATATTGAATTGCTTTAATTAAGTTTGAATTTCATGTTTTACGTAAAAAATGTAAATACAGATTTAGAGAAGTTAAAAGGATGTATAATGGGTGTGTATTATGAACTTGTAGCTTCTCAATCCTATCTACAATATGAAATTGAGAACGTAGGTTTGATTGAAGTTTAGCTTCTTTGGAACCAAAAGTAATGTCTTGGTAATCTCTTTAGAGGATAAATAAGATTATTTATCAAAAGAAATAAAATGAGTTTTGATTGTGCTAGAAATTTTTTCAGAAAAATTAGAAAATCACTAGAATGTTTGCAGCATGTGCAGTTGCGCAACCCTTCTTAATATAAGCCATTTTTCACATAATTGATTAATGAAAAGTGCACAATAACTTTCTGAACACCTTTCTCTTTTAAAGGAATATAGTACTTCCGGCGGGGGGGGGGGAATAGGATTATGTGTAGATGCATTATTTTTAATGGGATAGTCAAAATTTGGTTCTTTGATTTTTCTTCTGCTCTAATATCCTATTTTCATCTACTAAAAATATATTTATAAAACTGTCCTGCATGTCTTAGACTGTTTAACAAAAATGTGTGTGTGTACAACATGTATCAAATGTATGCAATCTCTTTGGTCAGCTTTACCTAATTTTTAGTTGTTGTAGCAAGTGATTGTTAGTCTTGATTCTGGAGAAGAGGATGGTATAAAAAGAACTGCATGTGTACCATTATACAAATTCTTTGTCTTTAAACATAACCCAGGTGTTCTTTCAAAATTCTTACTAATTTCGCTTTGAGGCCTTAATTTATCTTGTTATGAAATATTACTAATAAACTAATTATACCGAGATCAAACTAAAATAATTACTTTTTTCCAACCGAAAAAAAAAATCAATTTAACTTTTAACCCCTTTTCCCCAAGTGTCTAAACCATAAAAAGTTGCAATGTGATCAAACTAAGAAAAAAAAAGACATTTCTTTCTTTCCAACCTGATAGAACTTTTTTTTTTTGCTTCTTTGCCAAAAAATACTTTTACCTTTTTTAAGAAAAAGGTAATAGGATAGATCTCGTGGTCATTGATTGGGGTAAAAATTTGAAACATTCTATTTGTAATAAATATAAACTTTTATTAAGACTATAATGATGCATTAAAGGTATCAGTAATATTTCGGAGATATAACTCCATTTTCAAACTATTGGTCTTGTTTCGTGCTTATCTTTGTGGGTTATTCGATTATATTCTTTGCTGTTTCAATTGTGATTGTAGATTTTTTTTTTTTAAATCTACGTCCTTCTCCTTTAATTTCATGTTTTAAACTGTTATTGTAGCTTTTTTAAATGTATATCTTTGAAATATTCTGATACCTTTAATGCTTCTTTATAGCCTTAATAAAACTTATCAATAATCCTCTGATGCTTTAGAAGAACTACAATTTTTAGATATTATTTATTTGTATTTTTTTATAATTTATTTCACTCTTTCAAGTTAAAGCACCCAATACCATTGCTTTCAAGTAGTGATACATATTTATTTACCCATGTCAGATAAATTTCTCAATCAAAAGTTACAAAACTTACAAAAGTAAATTTATCGATTCACTCAATCAAAAAAATGAACTCTAATGTCATTTACTTAAAAACAATCATGTGAGCGTACATTTCTTCATCAAAACCAAAAGTATCCCATAAGCACTAAAGACCAATTTATAAAGAGGCCATTAGCATTTAATTAGATTTACCTATTTTGATTGTGACATATCATTGCATTTACCTTTTTAGCTGCCTCTTGTAGATGGGGCTCATTGACTTGGGAGAGTAACTCATCAAAGTGAAGGGTGTCACTGAATGCAAAAAGCCCAAGGGATACAATGAGTGTGTAAAAATGGTCTTGTGCCTAACTTAGGTTGGTGCTTGACCAAGAAAACATATTTTATAATTCCTTCATTTACTTATTTTCAAATAAAGTATTGCATACTGCATTTCCTTTGGAATGATATTTTCATACATACAATAAAATTGTAACCATTTTGTATATTTTTTTTTCATTCTTTCATTCACGATTAATTTTTAGTCCTAGTCTTTGTCAACCCAAACGGATAACATTTTCCTTGAAATTTGTAAGAAAAAAAAAAAAAGAAAAAAAAATTCAATTTTTCTCGACAAAATCATATCTTGAGAAATTATTTTTCAAACAATTTGGTTTGAGAATTTGACTTTTGAAAAATTTCATTTGAGAAATTGCCTAAAACCTTATTTACCATTGACATTTGTTTAATATAGGCAAAATAATGCCTTAATGTTGAAGTAATAAACTAAAACCAAAGGACTATTTCAATTTTCATTGAAAGTTAATTGTTTTGTTTAATAATTATTACTTTTTTAACATGGTATAGAAAACTTTTCATCAACTTGTAGCTAGTTAATAAACAAAAGTCCTACTTTCTACGATACTGCCATCATTAATGTAAACCCCTGACTCCACCCCTTCTCTTTGGTGTCTTTTTTTTTAAGAATTTCAAATGCATATTTTAACAGAAATTTCCCCACCCCCATACTGATTATTGAAGTAGTTTCTCATTGATACAATATTGTGTTGAAAAAAAAAAAAAAAATGCAAACAAGTGCATACCCTAGGCAATTGGTTTTTAAACATTTATGAAATGTTAGTTATGAAGTATTTTGGCTGCAGTTTCTTTTAAGATTCTTCAAACATTTTATACATATTGGACGATAGGGTCCCTCCCTGTGAAAATACAAAGAATTCTATCTATATCCAATATACAGAACTAGAGATCATTGGAGAAGACTGCACTTTAGTTGTACACAAACTCTCAAACCCTTATATAACCATTGGTAACTAAAAGTGGGTTATCACCTTGCAATGGCCCTTGCGAGAGGTTGGGGGGGGCTGCAAAAGGGCCACTAAGCAAGGTATTGTTAATAATATATTTCTTTGGTTTCATTTTATAACATGCTACATTTCTCATTTGCGGTTGGAAAATATCGAGAAAAAAAATTTTTTTGTCAAGATTAGATTAAAAGAATTGTAATGAAGGAATCGGAAATTTAAGGTATTTTTTAACGATGCAATTCTGATTCTCCTCCAAATATACGATTCCTATGATTAACGATTCGATTAATCGTCCCCTCACTATTCTAAATATTAAAAATTATCATTTCAATTTCTCATCTTAAGGAGAAAAACTTAACCTCAGTTTAAAGCTTATTATTATTATTATGAAAAATAAAATGGTTTACTTACTATCCACTTCTCCACTGTTTTGTGACCGTAGTTTGCGTCTTTCTTTTTACAAAAGTTCCTTAATCCTCTCACATCACGTTGGTCCCCCCTTCACTCATTTCTTGGCCTATACATATCTATCTTTTGACCAGATACCTCCAATTCCTCAAACTTGCTGTACCTTTCGTCGTTCAGATGCCTTAAAACATCAGAAATAGTTGGGTAGGTATTGCTCCAATACCTTTTTAAATGTTTGCTAATTATTCGTATATAACCTCAACCCTTGACTTGATTGTTTTCATTAGAATTTTTATTTTTGCCTGAACTTTTTTTTTTTTCTGAATAGTAAAGCTAATCGTGCCGATGTGTAGTCGGGGTAGTGAAAAATTGGATCTGTGGCCTTTTGACCCCAGCTGCACCCGGCCGATAGTTTTATACCTGTTTTTATGTTTGTTGTTTGTCTTCGTAAAAGCTTACTGTTGTTTTTCCTAATCAGTATATGCTGTTAAACGAAGCCTAGTTATTTTATTTATGGTTCCTGGAGTGCCGGGAGTGTGTAAGATGCTGCCTTTGCCGGGGTCAATGCCCACACAGCACAGTTCTTGCATCAGGATGTCTAGCCAGTGGGTCTTCGGTGCACCTCGGGGGGGTATCTCCATACCACAGCAGCCGGGGCAAACTATAGTATTACTAAAGTAGGGTGATCCGGTGGGCATCTTGGTATACAAGCATAATAATAAATATTTTAGTTCAGATTAAAAAAAACCTGACCTAATTATTAAAGTTGGTGACGAAATATCTACAAAACATCAGTGGCGTAGTAACAGTTTTTGCTGCCTGGGGCAGTCATAAGATTCACCCCCTCCCTTCGACCACTGATAATCTGTTAACGTTGAAAATAAAAATGAAATTAAAAAAAATTTGTTTTCATGGAACTGCAATCAATGATCTAACTATATCCAACCTAAAATATTTCTTTTCAATGAACTGATGACAGTTAAAAACTCTGTTTAAAAACATTATAATTACACACCTAACACAAACTCATTTTTGTTATAAAATTTCAGATTTTTATTAGCTTCATACTATTATTTTTTTTTATATATTATCTCTTTTTACCCCTTCAAAATGCTGCTGCCTGAGGCGGACCGCCCCTCTCTTGCTACGCCACTGCAAGATATCATTCTTGCTTTTCTTTCTCTTCACTCTACCCAAACACTTAGACAAGACTTTATACAGTCCAATAGTAAAATTTATTTCTTCTGAAGCATAATTTGTTTTTGTGACAAAGTAAAAAGGCTGTACTTTAGATTTTTTTTTGATTAACTTTTTATATTTCATCTTTGGAACTTTAATTGGAACTTTAATTGGAAAATTAAAATAACTCAATGAATGGTGTGTCACCTTGTTGAAAGGTTGGGAACCCCTGGTCTTAATAGAAGTAAAAAATATTGTCTGTTATAAACAGATAAAACCTTTGCCAAATCCAAGGAATCTTATTAAAACAGTAGTGTAGTTGAACAATTATTTAGTTGTAACAGAATTTCCAGAAAATGCCTTCTCTTAGTGTAATAACTTTTCCTCTCTTTTCTTTCCATTGCCTCTTGCTAGTTATTGGGTTTTCTTTTTAGCACTGCTCAAGGGTGTGGCTAAATGGTATTGGGGTGATCTTATTTAAGAATAAGTCTATTTGTTGATATCTATTTTTTTCAGCCTTGTGTAAGTACAACCTTTTATTTAGTGTTCATTCTTGTTTCTGGCAGCTTTTGTCTTTTTGTGTAAGCTTTCTATATTTCTATATTGCTTATTAGAATTATTTTTCTTTTGTTTTTATATATATTTTTCCAAAACAACTACTACCTCTAAAACATAGACTCAACTACAAGAAAATCAAATAATCTTATGTTAAACAATTAGCTAATATCATTAATCCAAATACAAAATAATTAATATTTTAAATCTTAACTGTGGGCCCTGATGTAAAATGGGGTAACTAGCAAATATATATATCTAACAAAATTATGGTAGATAAAAAAAAAAAAAAAAATGGGCAGTGAAGTCGGAGCATTGGTAAAAACTTGGGCTCTGGAATTGTAGTATGCAAGTTCAAATCCTAGTCAAAACCATTGCATTCACCTTTAGCTGCTTCGGGCAGATGGGGCTCGTTAACTTGGCAGAGCGGCTCATCTAGGTGAATGAACACCAAATGTAAAAATCCCTGGTAAGAGCACGTAAAAATGTCCTTGTGCCAAACTTTGGTTGGTGCTCATCAAGTAAATCTAGCAAAATTACCAATCAGCCTAGTTCTGTTGGAGGAACTGAAGTCCAAAATATCAGTTTTTTTTTTTTTAATGGTCGCCATGGTTGATGTATCAGCCTTTTAAACCTACGCTTAAAGCCAACTTTATTCAATGAAATTCATTTGCAGCTCCCATTTCATTATTTCCTGCTATTTTAATATTGCCATTAAATCTAATCTATTTTTAAAAAAAAATTTTTTTTTTTTTACAAGGGCTGAATTCTGCTTTATTTAGTTTCTCTGAGGTTTACTTAGGCATGTTGTGACAGGATAGCTTTACATAACCCTAATTAGAAATAGTTCAAAGGAATAAAAAAAACAAAAACAAAAAAAAAACACCCTTATATAAATAAATGTGTCACCTTTTATATGGGATCTAACCTAGATTTTTAGCTAGCCATCTGTTACTCTAGGTGTTGTGCAATTGGGTCTGGTTCAAGGTTTCTCACCATGGTATCAGGATATCTTTGGATCTTACTATGTCTTTGATAAGGTTTCCAAGAAACACTCTTTAAAAACAACTAGATAATTTCGTTCTTCTATCTCAGTTACGGAGGTCCACTTGACCGACTGGGGTTGGTAGTCGGACTTCAGAATCGTAATACACAACTTTGAATCTTAGTTGTTGCATTTGCATTCATAATTACACTAATACCCTTGGGAAAAGTATGAATCACCACATTCTCTCCAGCTATAGGTTAAATAGTGCACATTGTGTTATTAAAAAAAAAAACTGTGTGGACAAAAAGAATGTTTATCAAAAACTGATAGTTCTCGGCATTAAATGACCTAAAAAGGTTGATATGGTGCAAAACCAAACCTCAGTTCTTTTTTTTTTTTTTTTTCTCCCCCATTTGTTGTAGGGCTTTCTTTATCTTTTTTGTCAAGACGTTCCCTTTTGTTTTTTTAATATTTCTTTGCATATCTTTCATGTGAATAGTAATGGAGGTCTTCAGTCAATACTAATTCCGTGCTGTCTACTCCCTTAAGTAGCGATTCTTGCTCTTCACAATCTAGATTCTGTCCTAGATTTTTTTTTTCCATCCCCCTATTCTGCAATTGTGTGGATGAGGCTTTTAGAACACCTGCTGTGCTACAACTACATTCTTTCTTCTTCCATGTGCAACAGATGTTTCATTTGAATCTTATAGCATTTACAAAGCTCTTCTTGTCACAATGTCAAATATCCAACAAGAATCCTAATGTCATCTTTTACTCTCTCTCTCTCTCTCTCGATCCCACTCACACACACACACAGTCATTTTACTTGCCAAGTAATAACAAAAAAAAACTATTCCTCAAAATAATATGCCATCAGTGTTTATGAACTTCTGGGACAAACATTCTATATATTAGGTTGTCCCAAAAGTTCTTAACCCTTTAAACCCTAAAGAACTGATATATCGGCTCTGGCGACTTAAGGGAAAAGATACACACACACAACGATATTCCAACCTCTACCTTTGGACTCTGACTTTACAATATTACCAATTAGTCACTCAGAGCTGTTCTATTAAAGAACCATATTATTCAAAATGTCTACGTGTCTTTTTTTTTTTCTTTTGCCTTATGTTTACTAAGGCGGATATATCGGCCCTTTAGGGTCGAAAGGGTTAAACATTTTTTGAAATTTGACTTGCCAAGTAAAATAACAACCAATTATTCCTCAAAATAAAGACAATCATTTTCCAAGACTTTTCTGCTATCTGCAAGCTTTTTGATCTGTTAAAGGTATCATACAGCCCAAAGAAGTCTTCCTTTGGTCATTTATGATTAAGCTTATTTAATGAATCCTAATGAATTATTTTAATTTCAACTAAATTAAATGCAATATATTTTGGGGTGAAGGTCTACAAAGAGATTTAATTTTAGTTGGCCTTTGACTACTAAATATTTCTATTTACTAGCCAAACTATGTAATACTGTTATGAATAAACCAATAATTTTAGGTGAAGTTTTGTTTAATTTTCATGATACAGACAAAATTTATTGTGAGAAATTCAGCATTCCTGGTTATAAGGTTATCTCAATGCTATTTGTTTGTTTTTTTTAACTTCAAAAGAAGCCACTACTGTCAAAGATTTTGGAAATGATACCATGTGATCAATTTCATTTTAGTTTTAGAGATACTTTAAAAAGCCTTGTTAAGGAGAAAAAAAATAAATGTTAAAAATATATATATTATATTCGGTTAAAAATAAATATATATATATTATATTCGGTTAAAAAAAGTAACTAAGCTTTTTATTGTTTAAATAATTGTCTTTGCTCATTTTATTTTAAGAAAATATTAAGTTGAAAAGACATTTTTCATTCACTAATGAAAGATTTGTCAGTGGAAATTAAAAAATAAATAAATGAAAAAAATTAAAAAGTGCCAAAAAGGATTTTTTATCTTCAGTTGCCAACTGGAAAAATCACTTGCAAATGAGTTATTTACTCAGAGCCCTGTATATGTCTAGAAATGTATGACTACTTTATTAAGGGCAGTTTTCTGTTGGTTGGCAGGTGGTTAGTCATTCCATATTTCCACCTTAGCTACTTGTTTGACTCATCAAGGTGGATGAGTGACTTTTTAAAGTAAATTAGTCTTTTATATCTTTTATGAACTAATTTAACAGTAAAACTGAACATTTGGAGAGGGAAGGGTTTGGAGATTATGATAATAAGAAATACCTGTGATAGGATCAGGGCTCTCATAATATGCTTTTATTAAAGATCATTCTTGCCACAAATTTGACTATTTTGCAATTTTACCATTTCTTTTGATTCTTTATTTATTAGTAGGGTTGTGATAATATGCTTTTATTAAAGATGTTCTTGTTACAGCCCTAATAGCTACGGATGTGACAAGCATATTCTTTAATTGAAAAAATATATGTATTGTTACAGCCAAAGTTATGATAGTGGTTAGATCCTGTGTCAATGTATGTCATCAACCTGTTTTGTTCCATCCTAATCAAGATAAAAATAAAGTAATTATCATCTTTAGTTGCTAACAGAAAGAATTTTTAAACATAACACAAAAACAATATGCTGTAGGACGAAGGGTCTATAACACTAGATTTTTCATTTTGTGATCTACACAGGTGGAAGAAAAAGAAAAAAAAATGTTCACATTTGTGAGAATTGGATAATACAAGCTTAAATAAAACCATTTGATAGCATTTTATTCACTGGGACAATATTGACTGCAGAGTTGTAATTGATCCAATGTTGGGGCAAAGCTAGCCTAAATTTTAGTATCTGATTTGTGGATTAAGATTGAAATAATTAATAATTAATCCAACTAAATTACAATTTGGACAAGTTGAAGAAAAAAATTCTTCTGATTCTTTTAATGTACTAAATGCTTTTTATAGGCCATTAAAAGTTTAAGCTTGATTTCTATAAAAAAAATTCATTTATTGGCATCTTGAATAATTTGAAAACCTAATCCATCAACCATTACACCTCAGTGGTGCGTTGGGCAGCAAATTTTTTTTTTTTTGCTGTTTCCGTAGCATACTTGTTTTTACGAGAAACAGTTGCTAGCCCTATGCTCAACCCCCAAACTCGAGGACCTTTTGTGGGCTTTTAAAATAAGTGTTGCCCTTCACCTAGATGAGATACTCTCCCGAGATAACGAGCCCCACTTGCCCAAGGCAGGTAAAGGTAGATACTATGGTTTTGACTTGGATTTGAACTCGCTTGATATGATTCCATAGTGCAAGCTTTTACCAATGCTCCACCTCTGCGCCTTTTGAAACCCTAAGTCTGTACACAACTAGCGATACCTACCCCTGTTTTAATCTAATTTCTAATCAATCAACCTTTTTTATTTATTTATTTGACCTTTTAGGTCCCCTTGTGTCTATACTTTAATACCAAGGAGACATTTTTTAATTAGATTTCATGTAGGGAGGGGGGTACTAAATAGATTTTCTTATGTCTTTTGTACTCTAACATTATCATTAACCCAATATGGTTCTTGAAATCTTGTTTGTTTTTTTTTGTTTGTCTTTTTTTTATATAAATAGGCTTCTGCTAATCTTTTAAATCCTTTCCTTCACCCTGCAAATGTTGGTTTAAAAAACACTGTATATTTGAGACTTAAGTCTCAACAGATTGAATTTAGGTTTATAGCTATGAAGGCTATAATTATTTGATTAATAATAATAAAAATGGCAGTCTTCCTTAAAGTACTGTTGTTCAATATTATTAGTGTTTAATTTTGTATTTGGTGAAAAAAATGTTTCTTAACTTTGAAACAGATCTGCAAGACTAATTGGACTGTGAGTGTGTGTGTGTGTGTGTGTATATATATATATATATATAAATTTTTATAATTTTGGGGCAGTGACGGAGCATTGATAAAAGCTTGGGCTTTAGAATCGTAGTACGAGAGTTCAAATCCCAGTCAAAACCATTGCATTCACCTTTAGCTGCCTGGGGCAGATGGGGCTCGTTAACTCGGGAGAGCGGTTCATCTAGGTGAAGGGTAACACCGAATGCAAAAAGCCTGGGTAAGAGCACGTAAAAATGGCCTTGTGCCAAACTTGGGGGTGCTGACCAAGTAAATATCATATATAATTCTGCTTTCTGATTGAGTTTCTCATGAAAATAAATGTAAAATATTCAAATAATTTTTTGTTTCATTTATAACAAACATTCTCAATAATCTGAAAGTAAGTATTATTATTTCATTTTATAAATTAAACACTGTTTTTATTTGCATTAGACAACTAAATTATTGCACATAGTTTCCTCAAGCCAGTAGCATGTTTCCATGAGGGTTCTGCTGTCATAAAAAAATTGAAAAAGTACTTGTGTAGAAAAAAGAAAAGGACTTAAAAGCCATGTAAAATCGTGATATTTTTCTTTAGGAAGAGCTTATCTTAACTACCCGCTGGCTATGTTACTGTGTCCGTGTGTTCAGATGAATTACTCTCGCAACAACCACTAAAACCGATGAATGAACAGAGTATGCAGGTGAATAAAAGAATAAAATGAAGAATCAAGAGATACCCAAGCAAAAGAAGTAAAAAAGTAACACAAAAGAGGAGAAATAAAGAATTCATAAACATCTGTGTCTCATCATATAGTTCAACGAATTACTTATTGTCTTTTTATATAATATATATATATCATATTTACTTGGTGGGCACAAACGTGTGTGTAAACATGTATATCATAATCTTTATATCATATTTACTTAGTGAGCACCAACCCAAGTTTGGCACAAGGCCATTTTTATGTACTCTTACCCCGGCTTTTTAAATTCAGTGTTACCCTTCACCTAGATGAGCTGATCTCCCGAGTTAACGAGCCCCTTATAGAAATGAGCAAGTTGTGTTTGTATGGGAGCGTAAAT
>JAUZSX010002763.1:0-22411 GCA_034780655.1 Idiosepius hallami
AAATTATATATATATATATATATATATATATATATATATATATATATGGGCAGCGACAGTGGAGCATTCGTAAAAGCTCGGGCTCTGGAATCGTATTACTCTAGTTCAAATCCCAGTCAAAACCCTTACTTTCACTTTAGCAGCCTCGGGCAGATGGGGCTCGTTAACTCGGGGGAGCATCTCATCTCGGTGAAGGATAACACCAAATGTAAATATATATATATATATATATATATATATATTAATTTATAACTGTTATTTGGGAATTATCACTTAATCTGTTGGGGCAGTCGATATGGCCCAGTGGATAGGCAATTGGACTTTGGAACCGTAGTATGCGGGTTCAAATCCAAGTCATTCAATCTAGATTGATATGTTGACTAATACCTTTGGGAAAAGCATGAATCTCCATCTTCTCTCTAGCTATAGATTAAATAGGGCAACTTGTGCTACTAAAAAAACTATGTGTGAATAAAAATGACGTTTATCATAAGTAATTGTTCTTGGCATTAAAATGACCTAAAAAGGTTTCTATGCCGTTAAACACCAAACAGACTTAATCTGTCCATATAGAACAATAAAGAAGATGATTAATATTAAAGTATTTGGGTTAGTTTTTTTCAATTTTGAAAGATTGAAAAGACCATTTATTAACTTCCAATGCTAGGTTATCAATCAAATTCTAACCAGCTTTGTAGTGTATTTTCATTATTCTGCTTTAAAAAAACTCATATTGACTTGTCATACATATTATTCCATTATTTTTTCCTCGTCACCTTTCTTTTCTCTCAATATAATGTTTGTTTTAAAATACTTTGTTCATGTTTTCTAATTCAATAACAAAATATTTTTTCTATTCGGTTATTCCTCATATTTCAGCAACCAAGACCTCTCTACTAACGGCTACTCTCCCTCATGTTACAAAAGCAATCATCTTCCCTGCTACATCAACCGCCATCCCTCTTTCCACAGCAATCAATAGTGATCCTGGTACAAAGGCCAAAATTCCACTCGTTACAGAAGCCCTGATTCAGCAAAAGTCAACAGTCACTAATTTCCTTGCTACAACTCCAATAAATCAAGGCACAAAACCTAAAAGTACTATAAGTAAAATCCTACCTTTAAATCACACCACAAAATTCAACATTTCTCTCGTGGCAACAGATCCTGTAAAACATAACACTATTCTTAATACTTCCATTGGTACAACAGCTTCTATAAACAATAGCACAATATTCAATAATTCCTTAGCTTCAACTACCCTTATAAAACATGATACAAGATTGAATGTTTCATTTTCTATAACAAGCCCTATGAATCATATTTCAAGAATAAATCTTCCTATTATTACTACAGACTCTCTAAAACATGATACAAAACTTAATATTCGCAATGTTACAACAGCCCCAATTAGATACGGCAAAGACGACGATCAACCTTTCCTTATAACTTCCCCAATTGATAATGTCACAAAAAACAATATTCCTACAGTTACAATAACTCCTATTCCACCTCAAATTAAAATCAAAGAAACACTTGTTACTACAAAGGCTCCCATAAAACATGTTACAAGAGCTAATAATTTCAAAATCTCAACAGCATCTACTCAAAACAGTACAAGAATAAAACCTTCCCTTGTCACAACAGACATTAGTCAACAAATGAATATTTCCCATGTTACAAAAATATCTAAAAAGCAAAACAATCAAAAAAACATTTCTTTGGTTACAAAAGTTCCGACAAAGTCCAGTGCAAAGATAAATCTTGTCACTGAAACTTTGGTTAGACCAGTTACGAAACAGAAAATTCCTCTCATTACAAATAAGCCTTCATGGCAAAACCCAAAAAATAAAATTTCTCATATTACATCAACATCCAGCCTTCCCCATAAACCAAAATCTTCTGCGTATCCAACTCCAACTTTTAAATCCAATTTAGCCATTACTCCAAATGTTATGGTGGGTACAACCAAAAACTTCCCACCTATAAAAGTCCCTCATGCAACAAAAACAATTATTCAACCCACAACCACAATGGCTGACCCTCAACAAGATGATACAAGAACCTATCCCCGAGACACAACAGCAACAGCACCTATTCATCATGATAGAATAAAAAACTCTACAGACAGACACACAACTCTTCATCCTCATGGCGTATCGATCCTTCCTTATGATAAAACTCTTCCCTACCAACAACACACAAATATCATTCAAAATGCTACCAAAAAAATCCCTACTACTTCTCAACCTGTTTCTTTTCATAGCCATAAAACTGACGTTCCTTATACTTCATCAATTTCTACTCATTCCAGCAAAAAAGTATCATTTTTGTATGTCACAAAAAACCCAGTAAATAGTCTGAAGACTACCCAAAGTTATGAAACAGTCACTTCAACTCTGAATCCCAAAACACTTCTTCCACCTACAACCACTGGTCATGTTAGTCACCCTCAAAAAGTCTCAACATCCCAACCCGAACATATTTCTAACATCCTTCCTAAAAAAGAGCTTCCATCTAGCGACAAACCTTCTGCAACACCCAATGTTCTTCAGTTGTCCACCCCTCAAAGCCAACAGCCTACTTCTACATCACCATCATCATCATCCACCTCATCATCATCATCGGTAACAAGTTCATTTTCAACAAGCAACACTAAAGGTCTTAATCTTTTCTTTTTCATTTTTTGTTGCTCATTCTTTATTTTATTTTTATACCAACTTTTCACCTATGTGTAGTATTAGCACCAAACAGTGATAAATCAATCAAGAAGTTTACATTGGTTTCAGGGAGCAGACTGAGCCAGTGAGGAGCAGGCACTGCAAAGAGGCCCACCTGGCTGCCAATAAAGTTCTCTCTTGTTATAGATTCCAATTATATACATTCTGACTCGGGTCACTCTGCTTTGCCTGCACATCATAATGTGCCTAATTGCCATAGGTTACTACCGGACTTAGGCCAATATGCACAGATTACCAGCTGCACAGCCTTTACATGTGGCATTTACATGCAAAAAGTAGAGTGAAGGGGGCCCATTGTATATTCTGTTTGAGAGCCCATAACACCCTCAGTCTGTCCCTGTTTGGTTTAGATAGTAACACTAACAAGAAGCCTTTTTTTACATTTTTAAAAAAAGTTTTATACAGAATTTCAAAATCATTTTGTTTTTATTATTAACTTTTTAAGATTAGTTCAATTAAGAATTTAAAAACAATTACTTTTTCCATATTTTTGAATTTAGAAATTTTTTCCAATTAATTTTTAATGAGAATTTTATAATTATTTCAAAAATTTTGAACAATTGCAATATTTTTATTATTCAGAATGTAGAAGCCATAGTTTTTTTTTTTTATTCAATTTTCTTGAATTTATTTCTAATCACAATTAGAAACTTTACAAGTCAAAAATATTTCTTGTACATGAAAAATTATGCATCACTACTATTCAGTTACTGCAGCATATCAGTGGTGATGAATGATATTACATCACTTGAAGATTTGACATAAATCTTTAAAATTACTAATTATTACTATGTTAGATTATATAAATCTTAACAATTCCTTAATAGAACTATCTAATATTCTCTATAAATGCAGAATGTGGTGAAAATGAGTTTCGTTGTGATGAGAGGCAATGCATTCCAAGTGCATTTGTCTGTGACGTCATACCGGATTGTGACAATGCAAAAGATGAATTGACATGTGACGAATTGCCTACAACACCTTTAACAACTCATGTTGAAGGTAAGTAAATAGAACACCCCACTCTATGTAGAACCATGTAGTATTAAATAAGAATGCTAAAAAAAAAAAAAGACTACCAAATTAAAAGGAAATGATGGCTAAAATACTGATATTATCTAATTGGTTAAAACAGTGGTTCAGAACCAATTTTTTTTTTACCCTTAGAGCTCTTATCTGTTTTTTTTTTTTTGGGGGGGTGAGGACCCTTTGTAGCTTTTTGAACACAAGAACAATTTTCTATTTAACCAACATAACATGAAAATAATTTAATACAAATAAAGTATTCAATAACAACAATGATTTTTGATTTTTTTAAAAAAATAATGATTTTTCTTGAGGTTATAAATATAGGGCTATTTTATGAAGGAGTTAAAAAATAATAAATGGTGGCCAATTTAAAAATTCTTAATTTTTGGACTGGCTATCATTTGTCATGTTTTTAGTTAAGCAATGGAAAAATTTATATATTTTTGTTAATAAAGGACTACTTTTCATAAAAATACTATCATTGCTGTGGCATTCCTAAGTCTCTGTTCAATTATTATATAATGAGTTTTGAGTTTTGTTATCCATTTGATTTTTTTTTGTGGCCAAAGCCATGAGCATCAAGAAATTATCTGAGTAGTTAAAAGAGTAAATAATGTTTTCAAAAAGTTGTCACAGCTGTTTCAACTTCAAATATTTATTACTCAGAATTCTATAGTTCAAAAACTTCATATATTATAACAGTTAAATTGAATAATTGGTGGGAAAGTTTCCTTCCACTCAGAAAAGTAAGAAAAAAAATCAAAAATGCTATGTTGATATAAAAACAAAACTATATTTTCACATTTGAAAAAAGGCTGAGGACAACCTGAAATATTTTGTGTATCTCATTTTCAAAAAATTGATGATTCTCCTTATTAGAAAAAGCTTGTACTTCATTTGTTATTATTCTATATTTTCATTCATGTATTTTTTTTTTCATATATAATGTTTATCTTTAATTAATTAAATATATTCATTATTCTTTTTATTTGTTTCTTTATCTCATATATGTCTTCTACAAAACAATCTAAACAAATTGCATTCTACTCTGATGCATTGGTATCCATCATTTTACATACACACAATCATCACATTGTGGGCCCAAAAGTCTTTATTACTCTAGATTGTTCATTCTGTGACATACACTTAGAGTGGAAGAACAAAAATAGGTAAATGAATGCCAATAATAGACTGAACATCAATCTGTTAGGGCCTATCTAAAACTGTGGAATGGTGACATTTAGGTTCCTTATTATAATAAATACCTCAAAGAATTTCTTAAAACTATAGGTGGGCTGGTACAATGCACACACCCCTTGTATTTTTTTTCTTTACATCTTTTAAAAAAAATTTTCAGTGGATTATTATCAATTGGATACTAATCTACTAGATTATCTTTTTTAATGCATTTTAATTTTTTGTATAAACAATTATTTATTGTTTTACTTCTTAAATTTACAGCTTGTTTTATCAATGATCCAATATTCATATATTTATTTTAAATATGTGTTTGTGTGTGTGGGTGCATCTATTAATAGTTCCTAATCCAAATTACGGGTGGATGTATTTCAATATCTTGTTTTAAAGAAGACACTTATTAATAGGCTGCCTTTCAAATGAATTTTAGTGCAATGAGTCAATTTATTCCTAACTTATAAATTAATATAGTATAATAGTTTGCTCAATTCACAAGTAAATTTTCCCTATCCATGATAGAATATAGTTGTTTAGAATTATAACAGAGCCAATAGCCTTTGGTAACTACTTATCACTTACTAATAGAACCATCAAACCAAAATAGGAGAGAATCTAACAGTTATCAAAAACCATTGATTAAATGCCAATGCTAATCAACTATACATATGAAGTGACAATGACCATAGGAAAAAAGAAATTTTTAAATCCATACATGCTTCACTATTGGATTTAGCTTTTTCAAGAAGTGAAATATATGTACAGATATAAAAATATATTTTTTTCCTATTATCATTTTCACTTAATACTGTCAAGAAAGATGTATATATTCAATGTCTTGTTTCTGAATGGGCAATTGTTTTATTTCTCAAATTCATAGCCTGTTTTCCCAATGAGTTTAAGTGTGATGTCAGTCAATGTATTCCAAAATTGTTTGTGTGTGATGATATTCCTGACTGTGATAATCATAGGGATGAGTTAGATTGTGACAAATCTACTCCGGGAATAGAGAATATTCATCCTGAAAGTAAGTTGTCATGCACTGTAAAATGAAACGTCTCGTAACCATTGTTATTGTTACCTTTGTCACCTTTTTTTGTAGTAGAGAACATGATGATTCATACTTTTGCCAAAGGTATTAGTTTAATTATGAATGCAAATGAAACATCTAGGATTTAAACTCATATATTATGATTCTGAAGTCCCAACTGACTATCCACTAGGCCAAGTGGACATCCCCATTCTTTTTTAATCACTCTATATATAAGGGTGGAGCATTGTTAAAACTCGGTAGTACGAGAGTTCAAATCCCAGCCCAAACTATTACGTTCATCTTTAGCTGCCTCGGGCAGATGGGGCTCATTAACTGGGAAGAGTATCTCATATATCTAATAAAATCCAAGGAACAGAAGACAGGTCTTCAGACATATTTACCTAAAAATATTCTATTAATGATGGGTTCTCACGGTGGTCACACTCATCACTTGCATGCTGTTAGTGACCAGCTGCTTTTACTTGAGTCAGAGACAAGTTTCCTTGTGAGGCTCTAGCTGGCTCCGTTCCATCCAAGTTAAAGACTGTTTAGTGCTGCATTTCCTCGGATTTCACCCTACTGCACTGTCTTCACACTCCCAATTAGCTGAGTCCTGACTCTGTTAACACCTGGAGGTGCTTCTTGAAGTCAAAGTGATACCAAGTTTCCTCTGGTACTGCAGTACCTTTGTACCTCTTGCAGTCAGGACTAACACGTCTCACTATTATAATTATAGTTTTATTTATAACTATTCTTCTTCTTGTTATTCATGTATTATTAACAATATATATTTTCAATGGATTTCATCTTTTGATTCATAAAGAAAGTTTTTTTTTCCAATAACTAAGTAAATGTAAATTTGTTAAAATTTTACTAAAATTCAATTCTTTTCCTATCCTACTATATTTTACTATATCATACATAACCTTTCTTTTTCCATTTCCTACACTCCCCAATATTTTATGTTCTTGTTATTCCTCCCTTACTATTAGCAATTATTTTACCTTACCAAAAACTATTAGTAAATGGTGAAATGATAATAATCCTTATTTTGAAAAAATTGGATTTTTATTTCTATTTCAATTTTTCCTTGTAAGAAATGTTTGTTTCTTCTGATTTTGACTTCACTTTCCCCGCACTTTATTTTTATTATCTTTTTTTTTTGGCAATCATCATCATCATCTACATAATCGTTGTCGTCAGTAGTTGTAGTATTTTTGTTTTTAGTATCATTAATAATATTAGTAGAACTGAAAATAATATTTCACAATTTTCATTATTATTTTATCATTTGTATGCTCTTATGTGTTTTGTTAGAAGTGGTTGTTTTATCGTTATCTGATTATTTCTTATTTCTTCTTGATCTTCATCATACATTTCTCGTTATTCATGTTGCGATTATTTTTAGCATTATTATTGTTATGATTATGAATTATTAAAATAAATGATATTACTTTGTTATTACTAGTAATTCCGTTTTTGTAATTTTGATAATAATTTTACAATTATTATCATTATTACCAAAATTGATTACTTTAAATTTATCATTATAATTATAATTATTATTATTGTCGTTATTATTATATTTGTTATTTAAAAATATTATTTTGATTTCTTTTGATCATCATTATCATTATTCTATATATTAATCTGCTTGTCTGATGTCTGTCCATTGTCACAAATAACGATCATCATAATTACAAACAGTAATTAAAGAGGAAAAGATTATCTTCCTTTATTATTATTCTTTTATCAGGTAAAAATCATTAAAACCATATCCTGTGCTAACATTTTTTTTTAAAATGACAGTTTATGGTTTCAAGTTTCCTGTTTTAGAACATTTGTTTTGGATGGTGATAGAAAGTTAAATTAAAGATTATTCATTTTTAACTTATATTCTCAAATTCACTTATTATTAACAGATAAGTCATCCGAATCTTAATATCTAATCATAGAAAATAATTTTTAACTTTCTAGAAAAATTTTTGTAGTCAGATATTTGCTAGAATTCATTTGTACCAGGTTAATTATTTAAATTGATTTTTAGTTGGCATGATTTTCTAAATAATCTTTAAAATCTTTAGCTGGTTTGTAATTAGAAATAATTTTTATAAATATAAGGGTAGTTCCAAAAGTAATGCAATCTATTTTTTTTTTCAATTTAAAAAACTACAAAGGTGGGAGTAGTACCATTTAAACAAGCAAATTCTTCTTCTTCAAAATTGTTTTTTTTTTACATAGTCACCACCATTCTTTAAGCATTTTTGCCAGCAATGAACAAGACAAACCATTTTTGCAGCCAAAACTCACTTTGTCACTCACATCTCTGTTGACACTCTAAAAACAACAAACCCATTTCATAACTGTGCTTATAGCAACTGTCTCTATAACAATATTATTGAACCTACTGTCTAGTGATGGCCACAATTGCATACATCAGTTTCATAAATATTTAACAGGGGCCAATGAATGCTAATTTTTTTCTGCACAGAGGAACTAAATGACACATCTCTGCTTCTGATGCACATTCATGACAAGGGGTTGCTTTTCTACAGTCTCAAACAGTCAATATGTGCAACAGAGCAAAAAAATTTAGGGTGATGAATGCATAAGTTTAATCATCAAAACAATGTAATTTGCAATTCCCTCTGATCCATTTGGGATGAAAAAAAATAGTAGGCATTAATTTTGGAACAACCCTTGTATAAATGATTGAGACAGAAAGGGTTTATTTAGGGGTAATGCAGTAATTTTTTTTAGATTTATGAAACTCCATTTGAGGCTAAGTTCTTCTCTTTTCAGCTTGCCATCTTAATGAATTCCGTTGTTCAAATGGAAAATGTATTTTGAAAAGTAAACGTTGCGATAAGATGATTGACTGTTCAGATAAATCTGATGAACAGAACTGTGACAATACAGTTGCATCTACAACAGCAAATATTCAGAAATCTCCATCAACCACGACTCATCCCTATATTAAAGGTAAGAGTTTATAGAACCAAATCTATTATATTATGTAAAATTTCCTACCAAGTAAAGATACTACTACTCTAAGTACAAAATTTTATCATTGTTGAGTCTTAAAGACCCACATTCCTTGGAACTGCATGCATTTCAACAAGACATTTTATAATCTATTTAATACTAATTATTGGTGGATTACCCGAGCTCAGGAAAGGCTATGGGAGTAAACCCTGAAAGAAAATCTGGAGTTGGAGTCCCTAAGGTAGTCCGAAACTGTACTCAGCTAGTTCCAATAGCTCCTGCAGCAAACCTGCTGCCAAACATACAGCTCTGCTTTCCTTTGGATTCCACCGGCAAGGCTGCGAGGGAGATACTGAGAAATGGGCAGAATCAGAGACCCCCCAAAAACTTTGCCCAGGCCTTGCACACTGGAGAGGTCACTTCACTACCACTGTTCCAGCTGAAGAATCAACAAGGGACGCATTTATCCATCATCTCTAGAAACAGACGTATGCGATCATCAATACTAATTATCAAGTTTTATCTTCATAACAATGAAGATGAGGATAAAAGTCATAATAATCTGAATGATATTAACTTAATAAGCTTCATCTAAAAGTTTTAAGATAAATAAAGAAACAGTGTTCATATAAGAATCAAGATGAGAACAAAAGTCATAATCTCAATCTTTCTAACAATTACAGCTATTGTTGAATACTAGTTTTAATAATCCCTTCATAAAATTATCTAATATTCTCTATAAATGCAGAATGTGGTGAAAATGAGTTTCGTTGTGATGAGAGGCAATGCATTCCAAGTGCATTTGTCTGTGACGTCATACCGGATTGCCAAAATGGAAAAGATGAATTGATATGTGACAAATTGTCTACAACACCTGTAACAACTGATGTTCAAGGTAAGTAAATAAAAATCCCTCACATTTTAACCAACCATGTAGCACCATGTACTATTAAATAAGAATGCTCCAAAAAATAACTTTAAAAAAAAAAAAGATGACCAAATTAAAAGCATTTATAAAAAATTCAAAATGTTGGCTGAAACCATGTGCAATAAAAGTATTTGATTGGTTAAAAGGATAAATGCTGTTTAAAAATTTGGGCAGGGTTATGTTGTAGACCCCTGTTAAGGGGTCACAATATGAATATAGAGAGTCAGGTAATGTGTACGAGCGATTAAACTACATAACTAATCACTACTCAAAGGCAGAAAATGTCTGGCTTACATCGACCCAAGACGAGTCCATTATGTCAATGGTATAGGGGTGTAAACTACAACAGAACAGGTTACTTATTGTAGGGCTTGGTAATTGCAAGATGATGGCCTAGACTCTATGTATCAAAAAAGTGTTTGGATGAATAAATGATATCTTTTAAGTTTAAATAATCAAAAGTAGCCCAACCATTAACATGAAAAACCTCAATTAAAGACCCTTTTGATTTATTCTGGAAAAGTCCACTTGGGACACTGGATAGGCAGTCCGACTTCGGAATACCAGTCATTCTGTATGCATTACTATTAATACCTTTAGAAAAGGTACAAATTGCCCTACTCCTTCCAGCTATGGATCAAATAGTGTATATTGTTATGTAAATAACATGGGGAAAAAAAACCTTTATAAAAATTTATGATTCTTGGCATTAAATGATTTAAAAACAAGTTCTTCTCTTTTTAGCTTGCCATCTTAATGAATTCCGTTGTTCAAATGGAAAATGTATTTTGAAAAGTAAACGTTGCGATAAGATGATTGACTGTTCAGATAAATCTGATGAACAGAACTGTGACAATACAGTTGCATCTACAACAGCAAATATTCAGAAATCTCCATCAACCACGACTCATCCCTATATTAAAGGTAAGAGCATAAACCAGAGGTTGTTTTGATGATCTCCTGTATTTTTTGTAATTCCAAGAATTCAAATTTAATCCTGCTTTATTTATTAATTCAACTACATAGTAATTTCAATCTCATTTTTTTTTAAATTCCAAATTTTCACCCTTTAGTAGCCATTTTCCCAGCTCCTAACCAATTAAAAATTGTTCCACATGTCTGAATACCCCATACATCAAATTTCAAATCACTAAACCTAAAATTGACAGAGTAGTGTGGTAGAGGCCACAACAAAAAGGTTTTTCAACTTTGACCCCATTAGCAGCTAAATCTTTGGCTGAAAACACATTAAAACGTTTTTCCCGGGTTTGAATACTCCATAGATCAAATTTTAAGTCTGCTGAACCAAAATTGACAGAGTAGTTTTTGGTAGAGACTGGTCTTGAGACAGTAACACAAAGACACTTATATAGATATACACATAAAATCTCACTAGTATTTTGTTCTTCACTTACAGAATGTGCAGTTAACGAGTTTCAATGTAGCAATGGCAAATGCATACCAATGTCAAAGTACTGTGATTCATTCCATGACTGTATTGATGGCTCAGATGAAATATGTAGCACAAGTACGGTTAAAACTTCACACAAAAGTTAGTATTAATTTAACAATTGATATGCAGTTATCAATTGTGTGGGACTTTGAGTTAGACAATAGAATGAACCTATGACCTGATTATGATAATATAATCCACCTAGTGCTATAAAAATGCATTAGAAATGATTTTATGTTTAAAATGTATTGAAAATGACATTAACAATGAAAATACATCAGAAATAGTTTTTACGATCAAAATGCATTAGAAATGATTTTATGATCAAAATGTATAGGAAATGATACAATCAAAACACATCAAAATAATTATTACCATTAAAATTAATTAGAAATGATTTTTACTGTAAAATTACTTTAGATATGACCTTTACTAAAAATTAATTTTGCAATAAAAATATTTCAGAAATGGTTTTTATCATTAAAATGAATTAGAAATGATTTTTACTATGAAAATACTTTAGAAAATGTTTTTTACCATTAAACCAAATTAAAAATGAATTTTGCAATGAAAATTCCTCAGAAATGACTTTTACAATGAAAATACATTGGAAGTGATTTTTACTATAAAAATATTTTAGAAATTATTTTTGTTAAAGAAGTAGGTAATCATCAACTTTTTATAAAGATTTCTAAAATCAACTTTTTTTTATTTCTTCAGGTTGTAGTTATGACGATTTCCGTTGTGACAATGGTCAATGTATACCACTCTCATTTCATTGTGACAATCTGTTTGATTGCAATGATAGAAGTGATGAAAAGAATTGCAGTCATGTCACTCCAAGTTCTTCCGATACACAGGGTAGGTTATTATCGTATACTACTAGAAAAATACAAAAAAGCATAAATACTTTGATACAAGCAAAAATACAGTTACATTCTTATAAGATTGAAATTTGGATAACTAACATATTACTAAACTAGTTGGATAATGAATTGATAGATGACTACCTTACTGGACTAGTTTTTACAGCTAGATGCCACATGTAAAAGCTGTGCAGCGGGTGATTGGTACATAGTGGCTTAACTTTGTCCGGTAGTCAGCTACAATCATTAGACACACATTATGATGTGCAGGCAAAATGGAGTGACCGGAGTCAGAATGCATGTATTATAGTGTAAACAAAGGAGATCCTTGATAATCTTATTGGTGTTAAATCCCATGCCATTATCCCTGGTAAAAATGGGATCAGATAAAGCCAAGATGAAATATGGAGTCAGATAAATACAAGATATCAAAGTTCAACAGTAATCCAAAACAGTAAATTATCCAATAATATTAATGTCAAAAATTGGTGAATAAAAACCTAAGTGAATAATAACAGAATATTAGAAAACAGTGGTAATTATGGCAATTTGGGTTTAAGTATTTTATAGACAATGTTATTTGTATTCTGTTCTATGATTGGCTTGAATTATATTTTTCTGGTATAAAAATGGATTCATCCAATCTGAACGAACATACACAATATGAAGAAGGAAGGAAGAAAGAAAGAAAACGGTCTCAGTAGACCAAAAATAATCCAACAATTGCCAACCAGGCAGAGCCGTGCTTAGGGCCTCCAGAGACCCCGCAATTGCGAGAGGACCATAAGCTCCCTATGGGGCGCAAGGCTCTGTGGCTTTACAAATCTTTAGTAATTCAAAAAATTACCAAATTAATTAATTATTAGAGTTAACTAGAAGATCATTATTAAACTTGAAATATATACCTATCAATCTATCTCACTTTCTTTCTCCTTATATATGTTTATGTATGTATATATGGTCTTTGATCGAAAGCTCCATTATGTTGTGGGGGGAAAATTACCTTTTTAGAGAAAAGGAGGCCGCTAGTTGTATTCTGCGTCAGGGCCGCAAGGTGGCTAAGCACGGCACTGCAACCAGGGAGGCTTCTTTGCAGGGCCCTCAGGGCATAGTTTGATTGACTGATAATGGAATTTACCAAGAGAAAGAACAAAAGTTTTTATGGTTCTTTGGTCAGTCGTTATCTTTAGAAAAGATCGTCATGTGGGAACATCCAGTGGCTATCAGAAAAAGTGAAGGTTCTTTCTTTTCTGCTAGCTGTGTTCCTTCTGCCAGTTAGCCTTTTGAAATTCTCAAAAACGGGTAGAAATAGTTCCTTCAGTTACTTGCAGAGATCAATGTGCCCTGTTAGTCAACTGGTCATTTTGTAATCAAAATCCCCGACTGGAAAACTGATCTGAGATAGGAAATTAATAAGCCTCTTTATATGAATATGAATTATATTTATATGAATGCTACATGGAGCATCCCTTTCTCATTTTAATCATTTGTTCTTCATTTTTTTTTTTTTTAATTTTATACAGGATGCCTGGGTAATGAGTTTCATTGTAAAAATGGTTACTGCATTGAGAGAGCATTTGTCTGTGATGGTCTCTTTGATTGCCCAGATTCAAGTGATGAACAGAACTGTCAACCAACCCATCCAACACTGGCTACTACCACCACAGGTATCTTATTATATATATGTGTGTGTGTGTGTGTGTGTGTGTATATGTGTGTGTTTGTGTATTTGAATCATAGATTTCCAGATGTGTTGAAGTGGATTTTTTAAAATCTTCATTTCTTGTAAATTTACCAAAATTGAGGGAGGTTCACTTGGGGCAGTGAGTGGGCAATCAAAGTTTAGAATTGTAATATGCAAGTTCAAATCCCAGTTGTTCTATTTACATTCACATTTACCTTGGGTAAGGTATGAATTCTACATTCCCTCCAACTATGGATTAAATAATGCATATTAAGTTATTTAAAAAAATAAATATATGTGAACAAAAGAATATTTATCAAAAATTATTGTTCTTAGCATTAAATGACCTAATATGGTTGACATGCTGTAAAATGCTAACAACAGAGAACTCTGATTTGACACAAGGTCACATTTATGTGTTCTGTGTGAGATTAATGCCCCAATTCAGCCACCATTCTGCTTGTTTTCTTAAACAGAGTTTTTTTCTCTATTACATGCACCATCTAGCAGGACATGAGAGCAGCATCTGTTTAGGTTTTAAAATCATTTTTATTCTTCAGCAACAATAGTTACATAAATCGTCATTTGATTTGGTAGAATTGCTGAATTACAGGAAACTTGTTTCGTTTTAATGTTAGAGTGAAGTTCATTGTATTTACTTTGTTTACTTTTTCCTCTTTTTTTAAAAAATTGATATTAAGTTTTTAATCTTTTTTGTTCCCACACTAGATAAACTCTAAATCTAACACTATGTTTATCCAGTATTATCTGAAGAAGTAAGACGATGTATGATATAGATGAAGCAATAAGAACAGAAAATGTTTGATTTTTGTAAAAAAAGGTTAAATAAAATAATATATTTTTCAGAATTTAAAATCTGTAGAGCCTCTGAGTACCAATGTCCAAATGGAAAATGCATAAATTCAGATTATGTATGTGATGGTGTCCCAGATTGTCCCAGCGCAGATGATGAAGCTTCTTGCAAAACTTCTACTTCAAGTAAGTAAATAGCAAAGATTAATTTTATCAGAAAGTAGGATCATTATGATATGAATAAATCAAATTATAAGCGATGTATACAACCCTGATGATGGTGAATGAAGACCGAAAACGTTCGGCATACTAGGGGAATATATATTCAAACACTGCACCCCATCATAAAGAATCTTGTGAGAAAACAAGAAAAAATTTAATGAAAGCTCGTAAAAAGAAGAATTAAAATCATCTTCAATACAATATGCATAAATATATATTTATCTATATATAGATCAATCTGTAGAGAAAATTGGTCTATATTTAAAATCATAATAATATATTTATAATTTACAATCTTAACATCAGTGATAGAGCATGTAGTAGATTTAGAGCTTTTGTCTGATGAATGCACGGGTGAGAAACCGAAAGTCATCAAAAGCAGTTGACTCTGTATCTACACTTATGCATTCTTTCTCTTGCTTAGTATCCTACAGACCTGAAATGCTGATATCCAGAATCTTACATATCCAGATACAAATATGATATATTTATTTTAAATTCTTTACAGGAATACAAAACTTATTTGAATTTTTTTTTTTCTGGAAATTTACTAAATTCTTTGTTTTTTTATTTTTATTTTATTAAAGAACCGGAAATTTCAATTCCTCCATCTGGTAAGTTTTATTTGGATTTTTATTCAAGGTATTTATAGTCTTTAGACAAAATAATTAAAGTGGATGTTAAATTACTAACTATAGGTACAAGGACTTAATTATCCTTATAATAATGAATTCTTCCCACTCTAAACATACAAGTTTAGATAGAGAATAAAAAGAATAAAGAGAAAGTCTTTTGCTGACAGTTCTACCTGCAGCAATGCTACTACTGTTACATGTGTTCTTGCTAAAACTATGGTTCACCTAATGATATGTGTCTAGTACTGATAAGTATGTGTGGTGTAGCTAGGATAAATGTCACTCAGAGTGGTCCAATTGAGTGTTACCCAATTGATGCCAACAACAACCTATGCTAATTACAACACTTCTCAAATTGACCAGGAAACCCTACAAAACGCCATTAATTAATTAGTGGAGCAATTAATTAATTCTTTAGTTAGGTCTATAATTGTGAAGGCACCAGGGCCATGTTTATGACGCCCCCCCCCAGGCCTTACAATTGAAGTGGGGGCTGCAAGGCTTTTTAGCCAAACAGATCTATTGTAATGAAAAAAAAATTTAGCAAAATAATTAGGATTAACATATATCATTCTTTCTCTACCTAGGTTTCACATCATGAAAAATCAGAATACCCTTGGACAAGGTGTTAATTTTCTATTTTTCTGTTATTTTAAACAGCAATTCTTACTTTTAGAGATTCATCATTATTCCTTTTTTCACCTTATTTTCAGATAAGTGCTTTCCATTGGAAGTAAAAGAATGTTTAAAAGTTGGATATTCTCGTTCCCTCTTACCAAACGTGTTTGGAGATAAGAGCTATACACAAGCTATGGAACGTTTTTATTTTAATGCAATGCCAATTATTCATCGGAATTGTTCTGAGAAAGCCCTCATGCTTTTTTGTGGCACAATATTTCCACTGTGCAAAGAGGGACTTTCCAAATACACCTGCAAAAATGTTTGCAAAGGTAAGACATCTTCATTTCATTTCTATACAAATTTAATTCCAATTTCAAAATTTAATTGCAAAATTCTTTTCATTTTTATTTATTCCCATTAACTAATTATTTTAGATGTCCCCAGACAGACAATTTGAAAAGCCTCTGGGCAAAACTGGTTATTGTATGCATCCCTCTTTTAGTTTTTTTTTCTTAATAATTTTCTATTGTTCCCTACTTCTCTTCCTTCTTCTTCGATATGCCTTTAAGTATATCCAAACTTTGTCAATAAAATTCAATTATCTTTTCATTTTGTATTAAAGTTAATTATGAGGATCATTCTAAAAGAAATGCCTCCTATTCTTTAGCTATTAACTCAAAAATTTGAAGAGCTACAAAGATAGGGATGGTGCCATTAAACAGATCAACCCCTTTGTGCTCCAGAATTTATTTTTCTACATAGTCACCACCATTCTAACACACTTTTGCCAGTAATGAATGACGTAGTCCATTTTCAGATCCATAGTGCACTTGTCTTAACTGAGCTGCATCAGTTTTGTATATGATGAACAGGCATGAATGAATGTTGATCCATTCAATTATTTCTGCATGGAGGTATTCAATGGAATACATCCATGACAGGAGTTGCTAGAGTCTTATCTCCAATTTTTCTTAACTTAATTGAAATAAATAAATTTTTCTTTTTTCTTTTCAGAAGTTCAAAAGAGTTGCGGAAAAGATTCTATTCTAATGGACACGTGTGATTGGCTGGTTGATGATTCCCGCTGGTGTTTTATTGGTTTAACTGGGAATGAAGATTTACAAAGTAAGATATATATTCCTATTCTAGTTATCAATTAATGAGTTACCTGAGAGTACAAGTGTTACTTATCACCTTCCCAGACATTGACCAACCAAAAAGAAGTGTTAAGAGTTAAAAAGACTAAGCACACAAATGGTTAGAAAGTGGTGAGGAAAATGACCATTAGGAATAGAGTGTTACAGAGCATACAAACTTCTATGTAAAACTGTTGTCTAAATTATGAAAGCTAAGTTATCCCTAATAAAAACTGCCAAGCTATAAGCATCATTAGATCTCCATTTGTGTTCTAGTTCTGTTAAATGAAAATGAAAGCTATGAAAAATATAATTTACAATTCTTTTTTAAATTTAAGCTAACAAAACTGGTAATCGAAACCCAATGCATCGGAAAATTCAAGGTAAGTAGTTTTAAATTTTTTTTATCTTTAGCAAGATTTTTTTGGGGGGGTGTAATATAATTATTTTTATGGTGGGGTAACATGATTATTTACAAATTAAAGTAATAATAAATGATTAGGTAGATGTTAACCAGATAATTTATATCTAGTTCTATTAGGCCTGAAGACCTGTCAACTGTTCCTTACATTTCATTATATAAATTCCTAAATACATAATAACAGTAATGATAATAATTAAAATATTTTCAGCAATATATTTAAGTCTGGAGATATGCCTACTGTTTCTTATATATCATTGTATAAATTCTTGAATTCACTAAAAAAAATTTAACAAAAATATCATTCATTTTAACTTAGATATATTTGGTCTGCAAACAGGCCTGCCAGTTATTCTTTATATCCATCACATATTTTTTTAATTTGTTAATAATAATAATATTAACTATTGCAAATCAAAGGTAGTGGATCATCTGCTATTTAGTATGTTAATCTGACTTTGTGGCTAATTTGTTTTTGTACTTCTCTTTTTTACATCCTACTGATAAGATAAATAAATAAAAAGATTAAATTCTTAAGCAGTTTTTTTCAAAATTACAATTCACAATTTCAGGTTGTCAAAAAGGCTTCTACCAATGCAAAAATAGCAATTTGTGTCTGCATCCAATTCATTTATGCGATGGAGAACCTACTTGTCCGCAAGCAGATGATGAACCTGAAAACTGCAGTAAGTACTCAATAGAAGACAATGAAAATAAATTGTCTTTACAGTATTCAGATTTTTTGGGGTCTCATCTTTATTGATTTTATAAATATTTCTTTTTTGTTTTCTAACGAAAACATTTCATCAAAGTTGAATACAAAATTCAAATGTATTTTTAAAGATTCACAGATACAACATAACGAAAAAGTATTCTATTCTTATTTCTTATTTCTGCTTTTTTTTCCTAGCGTGTTTACCAAATCAGTTCCGATGTGCCAGTGGTCAATGCGTCATGAATTCTCGTCGGTGTAACGGTTACCAAGACTGCAAAGATACCTCAGATGAACGTAATTGTTCAGGTAAATCCATCAATTAACATTATCTATCTACAGAACACAATTTAGTGGTGATATATAGATAGAGAGAGAGAAGGAAAGATGGGTTGCTTGATATATACTTCAACATACAAATATGATAATTTTCCAGTTAATCCCAAGAATTATTTTGTTTTGTTTTTTTCATTACAATATATCTATGAAGCAAAGGAGCATTGCAGTTCCTAGGATATTTGAGGCCCCAGACAAATGCAGGCTCTGTGAGGGCCCTAAGCATGGCCCACATTTTTCTGTTTGCAAGAATAAATATAACTACAATTAAAATGTGGAAAGTCCACTTAGCCCAGTGGGTAGGCAGTCAGACTTCAGAATCGTGATGAGTTGGAATTCTTGTCATTCCATTTGTGTTTATAAATGGACCCTTTGGAAAGATATGAATCCCCACATTTTCTCCAGCTATGGATTAAATAGTGCACATTGTGTTATTAAAAAATCTGCATGCCAACAAAGAGATTGTTTCCCAAAAAACGATTGTTCTCAGCCTGTTAAATGACCTAAAAAAATTGATATGCCGTAAAACAAATCAAATAAACAATTGAAACAATTTTAAATAACAGGAGTAATGTATGGTTATCAGAGAAAATTACTTGCTTCTTTGAGTTGGGGATATTAGTACTTGGGTGTTGATCAGTGTAAAAGATTCAAATAAGGCAGCTGCTGGTCTGGGTCTATGGTGGATGGTCCTTTAAGTTGTCATTAGTGACCTCCTGAAGACTACATAGTGTGTAAGGACTAAGAGAACTTCTATTGCTTCTTTTATAGTCTTAAGATATGAAAAATTTTGAATGAAAACTTGGTCAAAAAAGTAAAAGGAAATTGAAAAATATTTCAATTCACTCTTTATTTTTTGACTTGATGTCATGTGTATAAGACACTTTCAACCTTGGATTTTGACTGTGCCTCTCTGCTTGCAATTTAGGGAAGGTGTGAATTTATGTTTCATAATGGCAATAAAATACTGGCAGGATGAACAAAAATTGTTGAATCTTGAGAGATGCTGAAATATTTATTGGGGTTAAAATACTAAATGGGAGAGAAGCCTGATAATGGAACAGGGCTAAAAAATTTTAATATGATTTAGTTTAGATTTTTTTAATACAATATAGTTTAATAGCTTAGATGGAGTAAATTATTGAGAAAACATTTTTGTAAATAGAGTTGAAGTCTATATTTTTATTATTTTTAAGATATTAAAAATCTGATCGTGACAGACCTGGATAAATTTACTAGGTACTAAAAATATTCTATAGAATTAAGATGTAAAATGTGGAAATATTTGAAGTACAGATGCACAGACATACAAACAAATTTGTGTTAATGTATACAAGAAATATACATTTCTGCCTTACTTCCTGCTGCAAAAATTTTCTATCTTTCCTGTTTTTTGTATTAATTTAAATGTAATCAAAACCTACGTAATTTGTTTAAACTTGAATGCTAAAACAGAATAAAAACCGAACTTATTTTATCAAACTTTTCATTATTAATTCATATTTTTTCTTTTTTGAATAAAGTTGTAAATATTAACTTTAAATGGTTATTAAAAAAATCCTTTGAAATGTTTTTTCATGTTTATTTTTTTGTAATCTTTTGATTTTTCAATCATATTTGGCACACATTTGTCTTGAGAAATATAAATTCTGAAATATATATTTTCTTTCCAATTTTATTTTATTGCATAGTAAGTGAATGTGCCGGTCGCCTCTGTAACTCTGGCCAATGCGTACCTTCTAGTAGTTTCTGTGATGGAGTTTTTGACTGTGATGATCTCAGTGATGAAAAACTTTGTGGTAAGTTATTTTCTTTTCGGACACTTTTGCAGAACAAGCAAATGAAGAAATATTTTTTTTTGCTCGAGGACCTTGCACCAGTTGTAAGACAGCAATTTGATTGGCTAGGATTAGGGTTAGGGTTTAGGGTTAGGGTTCAGCCAAATGTCTCCATTTGTTTGTTCTGAAAAAGCGCCTTTTTGCTTTGTTTATTTTTTATGTATAAAAATGAATACAGGAATAGATTTTATTATTTTAAAATCTGTTAATAACATATGGAAACAATTTTGACCTATAAAATGGTTAGAAGAGACATAAAGAATTCAAGAAAACTATAGGCAATTTTTTAGATGAAGTTTGAAAATTAGCGTTGATCAAACTTTTTAAACAATTGCTTACATCTTTATGATTAGTAGCATTTCTTAATCTCTTAGAATTTCTGAACTGAGGTATGATAATTTGTATCATTTGGTATTTTGATAGTGACTCTCTTTAAAAATCTGCCAAAAATCAAATAATTATCCAATAAATATGAAATTTTCACCGATTATTAAATGAAAAATGACAATTATAACGGTGTAATTTTTTTTTCAGAATCAATATATAAATATTTTTTAATCAATTAGTTTCTTTTTTTTCTCGCATTATTAATTTAACGCTTAAACGTTTTTTTTTAAATATGCAAGAGAAGGAAGAGGAGTATTTTTCTTTACACAAGAAAAATTGGAAAGTAATTAAACTTGTTAATATTATCTTTGTTGATTTTTTTTGTGTATATGTGTTTTTTTTGTGTGTGTTTTTTTTTTTCAGGGATTTTTTACGGGATTTTCTAAAAAATCATTATTTGTTTTTTTGTTGATTTTTTTTATTTTTGGGTTTCTGGTAAAAATTACTTTTGTTTAGAAAAAAATCTTTAAAAATCAAATAATTTGTATACGGATGATTGAATATTGATCTGTGAGTTTCACTACGTTTCGACCAGTTTAGTTTACTTTTCTTCAGGTTTTCATGTCCCATTTCAAAGATTCCGAAAAACAATATTTCGTTAAAGTTAGGTAAAAGTTATGTTAGTTTTTTTTTTGTTTTTTTTTTTTTGCATCAGATGCACCAACTTTTGCTTTTTTTACAAACCTGAAAACTAATTCAACTAAATAATTTGGTTAAACTGAAATTTGAAATAAGGAATAATTCCTCAATTGAATTGAAATTTAAAAATTAAATAAATACAAATTGTCCTTGCCTTCCACTCTTTCTTTTTAGTTTTTTTTCTTATTGTTTGATATTATTTGTGTGTGTGCGTTTGTTTGTGAAGAATGGGGAATTATTGGGGTACCAAGGTGAAGTGAGGTGAAGGTTTGTGTAGTAGTGCTAGCGGGGTGGGGTCATTTCACTTGCACTATCTCTCTGTGCCTGTGCCAGTGCTGAGTGCTGTGCACTTTTTATTGCACAATTGTATATTTGTCGAAAAAGTATAGTTTTAATTTTTTTAAAAACTTCTTTAGTTAATATTCATATTGATTCCTGGTAAACTTATCGATTTGAAAATTTATTGCGAAACTCAAAAAATGTTAGGTAGTGTTTTACTGTTTGTTGTTTGGGTAACAAGCGACATTAGAAACTGATCCTCCATTTTGTGTCCTTAATTGCGCTTTCTTTCTTTTTTTTCTTTTTGGTACCCCGATATTAAATGAGGGGGACCTATGTTTTGAGGCATGTTCGTTCGTTCGTTCGTGTTTTCTCTGCAAAGATCCGTTCAATTTTTCTGAAATTTTGCATGAAGTTGTAACTTCGGTCAGGTTAGAAAGTGACATTCTCCGATTTTTG
>JAUZSX010002982.1:0-22397 GCA_034780655.1 Idiosepius hallami
ATATATAAAGCCCGGGTAAGAGCACGTAAAAATGGCCTTGTGCCAAACTTGGGGGTGCTCACCAAGTAAATATCTTAATATAGATACTGTCCTGTTATAGAACTGCTATTTATCACCTGCTTGTTTGAAATTATCAAAAGCTTCTGCATAGTGCCCTTATGGATTTCCATGTCTGCATGAGGATGTTACTATTTTATGCCTCATGCGGTTTATAACTTAAAGTATGTTGGCTGAAAGCTATTAAAAAAAGAATTAAAATTTTCTTTTTATAGTTTTCTTAAAAGAATTTAATATATTTTTAGAAATGCACCCCAATTAAGATAGGGATTTTTTTTTTCTTTTTTGGGGCTATTCAGTTTGTTTTGATGAAGCAGTGGATCTGTATTTTCAAGTGCCACCCTCATAGCAGCTATTATGGCTGCTAATGTCTGTACAAACATCGATAGTAGATAAACCTTACTCATAATCACTAAAATAAATGGACCTTGTCTTCAATTGGATTAAAAATCCTTTTTATTTGGATTGTTTGGTTAAAAAGATTTATTCATAAAAGTCAGAATCTTTTAATAACACTTAAACCTCATTATTTATTGGTTAGCCCTATTATCATAATTTACTACTATTATTATAGGTATATATTTTTAGATAGTTATTTTTAATAAACATTTATCTCTAGTTTATATTTTCATCATAGGGATTGCAAGATAATTTAAAAACATGTTAACATGCTTACATTTCTAAATTATTTTTATAATATAAACTGATTTTTTTATTTCTATAATATAAACTTATTTCTAGGTTACCTTAATAATAGGATTTCATTTGTATATCATTTTCTCTCTTAGAAATTAATTGCTAGATTATTTTAATAGCAATGCATTACAATTACAATTATATCAATGGATTAACAATACATTCTTATCTTAATTATGCAAAACATTGCAATATTGTTTTTGGTTTTTTGTTGGTTATTTTAAAAAAAATGTCTAATCGAGGAGGGATTCTTCATTATTATTGGAAGTTTATCATGAATTTTTTTTTTTTTTTTAAAGATGGATTTGTTAAGTTGATTACTTAAAAAAATAGATTCCTAAAGCATAAGATAAATTACAAAAACATCAAGCAAGCATTAAACAATTTGATGAAATAAGAATAGATGTCTAAAATCTAATTGAAAAAATATTTGCAAAAATTGTTTATCATAGAAACATTATTCTTTGGCATCCCTATTTTTTTTTCTATTATAGAACATAATAATGATTTTATGATTAATGGACAAATAATAAAAATTAAATGAATAACGACAATGAGATTATATAGTTTATAATCAAAAATAAAAACTGTAACAAATAATTTACTAATATATTTTAACAAGAAAGAGAAATTATCAGCATTGGTTTTCGCAACCAAATGTTTCCCAAATTAAGCAAAAAGTGACACCCACAGGATTAAATCTTGGATTTATATGATGTGGAGCATTAAGGCAAAAGTCTAATTTCCATCTAGTATTGTTAAATAGGAGAAAGATGGATTTTTATTGTCTAAACCAGATGGTTAGAAAAATAAGCAGAATTGACCACCCACTAGGGAGTGGTCAGATTCTGCTTACTTTATGGAGTGACAGTAAATGGGTAAGGATTAGGTACTGGGGCAAAAACATAGTTTTTATCCATTATACTTGAATAGGATTAAGAATAATTTTATTTGCTTTCCGACCACATTTAGATTTGGTAGAAAAAAAGCAGTCCAGTTACTTCAGTTTATCCCTAAGCAGAGAAGTTGATTTATAAATGACTGAATTTGGATATCTATGATTTGTCTTTTACCAAGTGCCAATCTGATATGGAAAAACTGATATCACTGTAACAAGCATAGCCATTTTTCTATTATTTTTTGAATTGCAATTGAATTAACCAAAAAAGAAAATAAAAAAAGACAGACTTGTGTGTTTCTGATGAAGAAGCAATGGAAGCATAAGTATTTAATATGGAAATAGACAATGAATGTCAAAGCTTGAAAAGAATCTGGAGAAACATTTGTCCAAAGTTTTTTAACATAAAAATCTGAAACTTTGCCAAAAAAGATGGTTTTCTAGGATTCAGTACTTTACAATAATCTTTCTTAAAATTAATGAAATTAGTTTTAACTTATAATATGCCCAATTACAGTTAATATAAAGATTAATACTAACTAATATAAAATTTAAAAAATTTAGGTCATTAGCAGTAATTTACTCTGTTAAGGACAAAGGTGTGATTTAATCCAAGGTTGCAATAAGGTGCTCTATGGCAGCCTGTCCAGCCATTTTAGCCATTGACTATGACTTTTGTTAGTTTTATCTCTTGTAGTTGGATTATCTACCAATACTAAGAAGTTGCATCTAGAATTGCTATTGGCTTTGTTCTTTACCTAAAGATCCAACTGAAAGTGAGCATAATTATTTGACTGGGATTTGAACTCATATTATGACTTCAAAGTCATATCATTTAAAAATCAAAAGAAAAAATATTGATTACTAGATAAATTCATTAATTTTAAAACTTAATTTTATTTTCAAGTCCAGCAAAATAAATCAATTGGCATCTAATTGGGATTTCAAAAGTAAATAATTTTTCTAATCAGAAGTTTATGAATGGAATCGGAAATTAAAACAATGATTTGGACATGCTTACAATTGAAATTTTAGATAAAAAATAATTTTGAAAGCATTTTAGCTGATGATCCAGTTTTATTTTTGTTCAAGGAACTTTGAATTAATTTTTTCGAATAATAAATTTTCCAATAAAAAAAAGATTGTGTAAGTTCTTTAGGAAATACATAAAAAAAGTCCTGAAATATTGTAGAAAAAAAATAATTGTTTTGTTTTATGGTATATGTTGAGGTGACGCCCATATGACAGTCTGATAAACTAATGGACTGTACCAGGATGTCATTTTGAGGTTGCCAGGATTAGGGTACAACACAAGTCAGCTGATGGGACTTAGTTAGTGATGATTGTAACCTTTTTTCCCTTAGAGTGAAGCGGATCCCCTCAACTCCTGTACCTATGTATTTAATACACTTGCACTGTTCAAACGTCTTCTTGAATTTATTTTTTAAAATACCTTTTTTTTTGTTCCTTGATACATTTTTTATAGTGAGAGCTGGTTTTGTTTAAAAAGATATTATTCCTAGTTAAACCATTTATAGAAAGATTTGATTTGTAGAAAAACTAAAGATAACATTTTTGGATTTCAAAATTGTCGCTTTGAATAGAATTTTCATTTCTCCTGAGGTGCAGTTGATATTTTCTAAAGTCTTTCTGATTTGGCTTGAAAAGAAAAGAAAAAATCTCTTAAGAATTGATTCTGCTGAAATTCTTAATTTACTTGACATTTAAAACATTCTAACTTTTCTCATTCCAACTTGTCTACGGATAAGAAAAATTGCAGAAAATTATTTTTTATATTCATCTTACTTGTAATTCTTATGCTTTTAAAACATTGTACATTACATGATAAATGAAACATAACAAGTTGTTATGCTGTATAACACCCTAAATCAAAAATTATAAAGGTTTGGTATTGAGGATAAATACCTCAGCACTATAAAAAATAATCACAAGCTGAATCAAATTATTAAAATCACCTGGGAGAGACATACCATAAACTTGAAAGTATAAGACAGAACTAAAATGATCAGCGTTGAGCAACCATCATTCATCATCATCTACATTGGGCAAGATCCATTGTTTTATGGCGAGCTCGCTAATGGGACTTGACTGCGACAAGCATTTAAATGGTGCTATAAAGACGAACTTAAGCACACCCTACCAATGACAAACATCGACTCTTCCTCATGGAAACAAACTGCTCAGAACTGGACCAAATGGAGGTTCCTAACATGCAAAGGTGTCTTGGACTTGGAGGAGAATAGAAGGGAAAGTAAAAAAGAAAGCAGAATGATGAGATTAACCCTATCCTCTGTCTACACTCTCTTGCAAATAGTGCTTATCTCTTCCACCAGCGATTGGGCCATGCAAGCATACAAAAACAACAGATAAGCAATGGACCCAATATTCTTACAGGAGTGGGTACCTCTAAAGTTACTGAATCAATCTTTTCTAAACTTAGAGACATTATTATAAATAAGATTCCAAGACAATCTGTAAAAGATGTAAAATTTTAAAATATGCCTTACAATTCCTTGTAACCAAACATTGAGAGTATTGTTCTGAAGAAGAAAGTGTTGCTGCAGCAAGCTTGTTATTTAAAAGAATTCCTTTTTTATTTATTTAGTGACTTTTATAAAGAAGCGATAAAAATATACACTAGAAATCTTTTAATTGAATTTCTGAAATGTTTGTTATTGAATGCTCGTTTAAAGAGAAAAGCCTATTTAGTTTTGAGGTATTCATTATTTAGTTTTGAGATATATTGAGAAATAATATCTTAAAAAAATGCAATCTATGAAGAAAATTAGAAATAAAGATTTACAGTGCAACTTTTCTAAAAAATGGAAGTTTAAGATTTTCATTATTGATGCTACTGTTCTTATTTGAGGATGAAAATCTCAAAGTTTAGATTTAAAGATGATTCTAATTTTCAGGATGTCTATATTATGCAATGTTTTGGTCTAATGATTTCTATTGTACTGAAACCATTTCTAAAACCTTAAAAGCAACAACATTCATGAACTCATGTCTCCTACCATCACACAAAAAATTCACAATAGCCTTTTAAAACTAATTAACTTATTGATAAACTACTTAATTCCAAAGAAGATAAATACTGTGTGAACCAATCTGATAAGTTTTTATAATCCAAATAATAATAATAATAATAATAATAATAAAAGTTTTGGAGAATAAAAATCTGGTTGAATAGAGATGAACAAAAAAACCAATTTTATTTCAGAAGAATTGGTTTATTCCATTGCTTTCCATGATATAAAGGAGACCACTTTGACCGAACGTTCAAATCGACTATGATCAAAGAGATTCTATAGTAGAAAAAACCATATCATCTTTATGGTAAGTTGGAGTAATTGAATAAAGATAATTCATGAGATTATTATTCATGATAAAAATGGATTTTTAGATTATTCTTTTATTATAGGAATGCATTATTGAATTATTTTTATAATACTTGATTATATTTATAATATAATTTATTGCTTTATTATTTCTATATTATGCAGCTATTGGTTGATTAGTTTTATAATAGGAACTCTTTACTAGATTTTTCTTTATTATGTGATCTCATTATAAGGCTTATATTTTTTTGTTGAAATGGGAGCTTAATAGTAGATTAATTTCTATTATAGGAACTTACTTTCATAAAAGTTCTCTAATATGATAAAAAAAATTCCCAATTATGCAATCACTTAAAAAAAGGCTAGAAGGTATATTGGCTGAAATGTTGTAAAGATGGCAATAACAATGAGGACAACAGTCCAAAAATTCTTAATAAAAATTATCCTCTTATCAAAAATTCTGATATAGACTTGTTTTAATCTTTTTTAAAACATTTTTTATTTGTCTGAATTCATGAAAAATGGTCTTGGTAATTGGTATTATTCACATTATTTGTGTTTTTGCATTCATCTTTATTGTTTATTTTATTTCATTTTTTATTTGATCTTCTGAGATGAAACTTATTATTTAGATGAAGATTTTCATTCTCTTTTCTCTATGCAGATATTCATACACTGAAGTATACAATCATAGTTAATGTGATACTGTGTGTATTTACTTGCAGCAAAAATGGTTTTTCTATATGAATTAAATTTGTCACTCCGCTGTGTAAGCGATCTGCTGTATTAGAAGATGTTTAGATGATGGCACAGCAACTGAACGGTTCCAAGTCAGTTGTAATCAAAGAGGTTCACTGGCTACATTTAAACAAAAATCAATATTGATCTAGAGGTGCACCATTTATTGATGAGGGAACGGTCCAATTTATGATGTAATTTGGACAAACATCAGAATGTCGCTGGCTTCCTACTTTGTATTTCGTTCTTGATCTATACAGAATGTGTACCTGCCAAATTTTGAAAAGATTCATTTCTGTTATTTGGTGGGAGTGGATTGATTGTTTGTTTGTTTTATAAGACCTTATATATATATATATATATATTTCTATTTATCTGGAAACTTTATACATATGACCTTCTGCTAATCTTAACTGTGTCCAGTTACTATCTTTATTGTCAAGCAGAGAATCTGTATTTTTACGAAAAAAAAACATTATTGCTAAAAATAATTATCGCTCTGGTGCATTTGAAGATATTCATTTTGATTTCATATACAATAAATATTTGTTTTTGTTAAATACTACTGGGGAAAAAAATATAAATCCCCTTAACTCTCTTGCTATGGATTGAATATGAGAGTATAGTGAATAAATAAAAGGTCTAAAGAAATTTTGTCTTGCTTTAGCTATACATTATAACTCAATCAAGTTATTTATGCTGTTCTAATAGACAATTTCCTATAATAAGTATTGATTATTATCTTAGTGGAATTTTGTTTTCAATAATTAGTGCAAAGTGACATTCTCAACTTCGACTGTTTTTTTTTTCTTTTCATAAAAACCTTCCTTTTTTCTTCTTTTAATTTTTCAAATCTTAATTCATCTCAGACTTTAGAGTTGTAAAAAAAATGCTCTAAATTCAATTTTCTGTGTTTTTAACCAATGCACTGAAGCCAATTGTTGACTTGCCCATCCATTCCTGATTCTTTTTGTTCTCTCAATTTATCTGAGAGGGACCATTGTTTTTAGTGGCGCGCGTCTGTCTGTCTGTGCGACCAAACTATTGCCGAATAACTATCTATTACCATTTTCTGAAATTTTGCAGTTGTATTTTTATATGTAGATGTGCATAGTAAAAAAAATCTATTTTATTATAAAAAATATTGTTGCGGCCCCAGAGGTCTAAAATGGATCAAAAACACCCCATAATGGCCAAAAATGACACTTTTTGCTCCATAACTTTTGATCCATAGATTTTTCTGAAACTTGGCCAAAATGTGGAGGGAATTGTCCCAAATGTAAATTTAGTATTTCTATATGTGACAGTTTCTCAAAAGATGCCAAGCTAACCAGATACCATGCTCCTAGCATACATTTTTTAGCCAAATACAAAAGACTCATCATGTAGATTTTGAAGTCAAATAAATTACCTTTTTAAAAAAAGGGTTAGTATTTTGATTTCTCTTTTACTACCCAAAACATGATAACCCTTCTAGAAATATTTCAATTACTTTTTTAATTTCCCATGTTGAATTTTGTTGTATGAATGCAGTTACAGTCCAAAGTGAAAAAAAGAGTTCAAACTAGAATTAGTTCTTACATCTAAGAATTAAATGATAAAAAAGAAAGAAATATGTCCTAGGTGTCTATTGGCGTGTCAAGAATAGGTTTGTAAGAGTTAAAGACACAGGATGCATTTTCTGTGTGATGTTAACTTTCATACACATTCTGTTTTCATGCTTTTTTTTCAAATTTTCTTCAAAAATTGATTTATTGTTTGATTCTGATTTTTTTTTTATCGTGTTTTAAAAACATTTTGTTTATTTTATTCTTTTTTTTTTGTATTTATTAAAAAAATTCAACAACCCACCTCCCCATTAAATAAAAGATATGGTAAATATTGAAATACTAACGTGAAATGGTAGAACTTTTCCAGATGTGAAGAACATACAATTGATAATATTTTTTCATTTAACTTTTCATGAACATGTTTACAAAGTTTTTAATCAAGGGGTAAAATTTATCATTTTAAAAAAAAGTATAATTTTTTCTGTTTTTGAAAAAGTTATATTTGTATTTTTTTTTTTTGTTACATATAAGTATATCATACAAGTAAGAAAATATCTGTTAATTATTTAAACTTTTTTGAGATAATCGACTATTTCAAATTGATGTATAAAAAAAATTCTTTTACTGGAAGTTATATGCTTGTAGATATTTTCAAAACACGAGCCTGGAAGAATAATCCACTAGTTATTTTTTTTTTTTAGAGACTTAAGAGAAATCACTAAAAATTACCAAAACAAGAAAAAACTCATCAAACAATGTTTTTATTTTAATGATGACTCTTAACATATAATAAACAAAAGGCTTTACACATTTATTTGTTTGGAAAAAATGGGGAGGTAATATTTGTTTTTTTGAAATTCAAATTGAATTTTTAAATCTACCATTTGGGTCTTGCATAAAAAGGGTCATAGCTCTATTTAACTATTTCTTAAAATATGAAACGCAGGTGTGGATATGCCTCACTAAATTAATTTTACTAATTATCACAAATAGGAAATGTTTAAGCTTCATATTTTTGTTTACTAATGATTGTAATAACAATTTAAAAAAAAATTGTATCATTTGTCAAAGTTAGTTTTTTTTTAAAAGAATTTTATCAAATCAAAGTCAATATATATTAAAAAAAACACATTTTCAAGGTTTATACAAACCTACCAAGAACTGTGACTAAAAGACAAAAATACTCCACAACAACATCTTAGGTCATACACTATAAATGATTCATTTTACAATTGTTAAAAAAATTTGAAAGTCTCTTATTTTTATTTATTTTTTTTCTTTTATTGTTTCTTATGGAAAGGTCCTTTTTCACCCTTACCAAAAACAAACTTCCTTTTTTACTTCCCTACAGTTTCACGAGTCACCACCCACTCAAGTATACTGGCCACTAAATGACAACTAAGCATTAAATAGTGACACAACACATCTAGACAAAAAATCCAAACAGAGCCTAGGGGAATCCTGTAAGTAACCCAAGTGGCCTCCTAAGTGGTCATTCAAAGAAGAGTTGGCTATGAGAAACTTTGTCATGTTTATAATGAGATTCATACATGGCTATTTCAGTTTTCATTATTCAAATCATTCAAATTTTTATTCGCCTCCCTAAAGTAATATCCATGGTGATTATTGCTTGTATAAATTAATGATTCAACTTTAAAGGATTATTATATTTTAATTATTTAAACTTTTATTCTTGTCTTTATTGTTTATTCACTAGATATCGCTTGATTGAATTTGTAAAATAAGTTTTAATGATCTTTGTATTATAATAAAAAAAAATCATCATCACAAACAGTAATTAGATGGGAACAAAGTACTTATCTTAAATGACTTTCTAGTATGGAGATAATTAAAACCCTTTTTTATGAAGATATGTAAAAAAATATGGTTGCTTTTAAAGATTAAGGTTTAAATTTGTTCATTTAATTTTATGTTTTGCAAAAAATGCAAGTTGTTTATTTTCTTGGGCTATGCTGTGTACTTATCGCTAGTTGTTTATGATATACAAAAACAAACATTCTTTCAGTTGTTTATAAAGCTCCAATGGTAGACCAAATTGTTGTTGTGAAGAAGATTTTTCTTTTACTTAAATTTTTTTTCCCCATTCTACCTCTGGAATAGATCATTTGCATTCTTGCCTATAAAAAGCAAATCTTTTTTGGCCTCGTTGAAGAAGTGATTTCTTTGAAAAATCAATAAAAAACTATTTCCAGAATTCAGAAGAGAAAATGATTCCAAAGCTTAAAACAGTTGTGGCACAGGGGAGTGGTGTTGCAAAAAAAGGAACTGATTTCAAAACAGCTGCATTGGAAGGAAGGGTTGTGCATTGCATAATATGTCTGATATACACTTGAAGAAATTGGACATTGTTTGAATTTGGATATTTATAAGAGCAACATTGTTTTTTTAGTTTTTATACATCAATGAAATACTTTCCTATTTTTTCTTTGTTATTTCCAATAGAACTATTTCAACAATAACTGAAAAATATTTTTAGCATAATGGGAAAAGTATACAACTGGGAATTTTAATCCAGAAGTCTAGTTGGTCTATTTACCTTCCAAGTAATACTCTTTAGTAAATTATGCATCTCTATCTTCTTTATCTTTGAGTTTAATCCAAAAATTTGCTTATTGAGAGAGAATTTCTACTGATACCCTTTACTGGGATCTGAGCATATCCCTTAACTGACAATGCAGTTTACATATTTTGTCTTCAGATTTCGCAATAGAACTGCCTAATTGTGTGTTGTGTTTGACACTTACTCAAATTCCTTTGCAAATTTTATTATCCAGATATGTACCCCAGAAGATTCTCCTTACTAATTTCTGGTTTCCTTGACAAGCTTGCAAATTTATTCATTGATTTAACTTTTGTTACAAAAATTTAAAATGTGTAAGTAATAGAATTACTTATTTTACAATGATTTCCCATCCAAATGTAAAGTTATACAACACCATTTTACTGTAAATTTCAAGAGACTTTTTGATGTTTTGTTTTTAGTTTTATTTGCCACCCTCGTTTTAAGCACAAGCATCTGAAGATTTTATAATTGGATTGGATTGTGAAATATTGAAGATATTTGTGTATGGAATTAGTAGAAGAAAATAAAAAGGAGGGCAGTGACTCAGAAAATTGAATGTGGGCGGGTTTAGCTTTCTCCTTTGAATCAGTTGTAATATTTTCTTTTAAGTCATGTGACATAGAATCACTTAGAATGGTTCCTTTTTGTAAGCATTTCTGTGTCATAAAACCTCTTTGTAGATAGTTGTGCTAACTGGTATTATTATAGCCCTATGTCATTATTGTTTTGAAAAAAAAATTTACGGAGAAATGTCATTCAGTTTTATTATATTATTCTTAATATACAAATTGATTTTTACATAAAAATGTATATATCTCTCAATGCATATACATTTTTCTGAAATTGTTAAATTGTTCAATAGTATTCCAATTAATCTGAGTTACATATTAAAAATAAATGAAAATGTTTCCCCAAAAAGAAGTTCAAAATTTATTTATATACTACTGGTGGTAACTGCTGTGGCCTATGTGACTTTCATTTTGGTATTGGTTTTACATTCTAAAATGCTATACATCATGTGTTTCCTGAGATCAAATGACCAACATGAAAGTGAAAGAAGATCTATGAAAAAGTAAAAAAAGAAAGAAAAATGAAATATATTATATTTCTATCTCCATAGTATAAATTTAGTCTCAACTCAATATTCTAAAAGTTGTATCTTCTCATGAAAAACCTCTTTTGCTAACAATTGAAAAAATGAACTTAACCTTTACTTTCGTCACCTTTTTTTTTCTGCTCACTCGTAAGAAGTGGGTATCTAAAGATATTGAAAATATCATGGTTACCCTTTTGGATAAATTGGTTACATTTCAGTAAAAATTTCATAAAAATTGTGAAAACAAAAAATAAAGTAGAGACATACACGCAGGCAGCAAACTTGTGTGTGTGTGTACATATACATGAGTGTGTGTGTGTGTATATATATATATATATGTGTGTGTGTTTGTGTATATGTCATATTTACTTGGTTGAGCACCAACCTAAGTTAGACACAAAGCCATTTTTACGTGCTCTATATTACCAAGTTCGTATAATATATATATATATATATATATATATATATATATATATAATGTTTACAGATGTTAGATTTGGGTGTTTTATGAATTTGCAAACATTGCCTGAAATAAGCTATATGTTGTCATAAAAGAATAATAAATTTGCTGTCTAATTCATTTTTCATGCTGTTGTTTTCTTGTTTTTTTTTTTTATTAAACATTACCAGATACAAGAATAAATGAATATTCAAGTAAAAATGTGGAAAAACTACATTTTACAACATAGAGAATAAAATTATAGTGTCAGCAAATTCTTTAAAATTACCAAACTCTCAAAAAATTTTAAACAGAAGTTTAATTACAAAACTTTGCCTGTTATGTTTGTTTTATAGGATATAAACTGTTATGATATTATGATATTTAATGCCGAGAACAATTATTTTTGATGTTCTTTTTGTCCACACTTACTTTTTTATGAATCCCAACATTCCTTCCTACTATGGATTAAATGGTACATCTGTTGTTATTTAAAAAGTAAGTGTGGACAAAAAGAACATCAAAAATAAATCTTATGAAATAGCTTTTTTTTATATTTAAAAAAAAAAAGGTAAATAGCCTACTTTTCTTGAAATATAGCAACCTGTTTTGCTTGCAAGATAAGTATGGAGTGAGTAAGAATTTTTACTGAATATCTGGTAAAATATTCTTGTTCTTTTGCTTAAAACATATTGTCATTTCAATAAAATTGTCCTGGAAAGCTCAATAACAATCTTAAAAATGTGGTTGGAATTAACCAGATAAAATTATTTGGATTAGTCTGGAAAGACTTGCAACTGTAAGCTCTGGAAAAGATTTATCTTGTTTTGTTTTGTCTTTGTTTGACAGCATATTAACCTTTTAAGTTTATTTAAGCTGAGATTATTTTTTAATAAAGTTTTTTGAATATCACAATGTGTCCTATCTAACCATAGCTGGAAGGAATGGGAAGATTTTTACCTTTTTTAAGGCTATTAGTCTAATTAATGCAAATGTAATGAACTAGGATTTCCTCTCGTGTATTATGATTCTGAAGTCTGACTGCCTACCCATTAGGCCAAATGAACTTCCCTGGAAAAGATTTGTGATAAAAGTTCCCATGTTACACTTGATAAAGTCCTCCAAATTTAGATTCATAAAACATGAATTTAGAAACCCCATTCATTTCATCACAGGTAGAGAAAAGGGCCTGTCCGTATACAAATTGCAAAAAAATATCTTAGGGGATGACTGCTGCATTTTGAGCTTAATGACCTCTTTTATTTCTTGTTTTCTCCCCTAAATCTAACACTCTATACACATATTGTATGTATTCCTAGGTTACTCTTCAGGTCAACTGCAACAAACAGGATTGGCTCCGCTGATCACCTTTGTTTAACATGACATTATAGGTTTGCAAAATATGTTTTTCCAATTTAAACAAATGGCTTTTGAAACCAGCACAATTTTCCACAGGTGGTGTGGTGACTTTGTGAACATTGTGCTGGATCAATTGTTTGTAAATGTTGTACTCCATATGATTATTCTCAAAGGATTATATGCATTTGTGAGTCAATTTTTGCCACTTTGATTCAAAGCCATTTTTCTACAGATGGACTTTCCTACAGATTGTATCAGATAAGATTTGTCTCCTAAAGTCTTTAGACTTTGACATTAAAAGCAATAACTAGTGAAAAAGACAATATGTTATAAGGAAAATTAGCATATTATGGAAGACCAAAATATAGACTGCCATCTTTTTCCCTAGTTTATTAAGGCTGATAAATCAGCCTTTCTGGGTTCAAAGGATTAAATCTCTTCTTTGGCATTGATGGATGTCTCATTTCTTCCCACATTTTACCATAGAATAGTGGCTTTGGAAAATGACTTTCATTCATATGCACAATGTGACCCACTCATTGAAGACAATTTTTTATTATCATCAACTGAATGCTTGATATCCTTGCTTTCTCAAATACTTCTGTATCTGAGATATAGGACTGCATTTGATATGAAGTATCTGTCTCTAGTACCATTGATGGAAGCTCTCAAAAAGTTTTAATGTTTATAGTGTCCATGTTTCACTTGTATACAGTTAGGTCATCAAAACACATAATTATTTCATGTAATTTGACATCATGTTTAGAGATCCCCAAACACACACACACAGACACAATAAGTTCAGTTATAGAATTTTTTCTTGTTCAATATGAATCCTAATTAGATATTGTATCGAGCTAAACTTATAAAAAATATTAGCTCAATATGAACTGCCATGTAGTTTCAGAAGATGTTATAGTTATAACGTACTTATGAGGAACAAATAGAAATAAAACTTTATTATATATAAATAATGTATATGTGATGTTCTTTTTTTTCTCTATTTAGATTTCATAGACATAAAGGCACCAATCAATGCAGTTAAAAAAAAAACTTTTAGAAATTGAGTGAACAAGTTGCTTTTTTTCTTTTTTTTCTTTTTCTTTTTTTTTTTTTGAAGCTGAACCTGTTTTTTTCATTGAACATCTTTTTTCTTTAGATACATAATCACTTTTTTTTCTTTTCTGCTATCTTTACAAATCCATTGAGTCATTCTTGAATGTTTTTTTTTTCAATTTATGCTTGAGAAAATAGACCTTCATTTTTATCTTTTTATCCACTTTGTAAGAAATTTCAGAGGAAGCTCTTAAATTTTTATCGCTTTATTAATTTTCTCCTATTGTCAATTGATATTGTCCACTGTTCTGAAATACAAGAACCCTATAAAAATGCTGCATTAAATACAAAAGAGAATAACATCTTTATGGGTCACTGGGCAGGTATTGGCATCCAAAACATATAATGCCCATCCCTGTGTTTGTTTGTCTAAATTTGGTTTTGCATATTTAGTTTTTTTTTTATTTAAAAATATTCTTTTTGTTTATTTTAAATATTTTTCTTCTTTTTTTTTTTCAAATTTAGCAAGGATAAGGTTTAATAGATATCCAAAATTTTTTACATATTTTTTTGAGAGATTAACTCAAACACTAATGGAAAAAGTTTTCTTTCAAATCATAATAAAAACTACAAAAAAGAATTGTTTCTAGGATTATCTATAATGGATACCAGGGCAAGACACAAAGAAATAATAAGTCAATTACGATTCATATATTTTCTTACATTGTTCATTTTGGGGAAGTCCACTTGGGACAATGGGTAGGCAGTTGGATTCAAAATTGAAATACATGAGTTTGAATGCCAAGAATGTACTGTAGAGTTATTTTCAAGTCAACTTACGAACAGGCTAAAAAAAAAAAGAAACACCGTTTGGGCAGTGTTACCCCAAAATATTTTCTCTCAAAAAAATTAAAGCCTGTATCCTCTCTCTAAATAATAAACATTTCTCTCAAATTAAACTTTTTAATAATTTGTATGTATTTCCAAAATATATTATTTTTTGTTCACTGAAATATATTGTTAAAAAATATTGTTTCTATTTCGTTTTTAGTTCACTGAAAAAATATTGTTGAAAAATAATTATTTCAATTATTGCTTGTACTTTTTCTTTTATAAAATAAAAAAAAGTCTTTATTTGTGAAACAAATATATTGTGTATATCCATTTTTATGTGGACTGTTGTTGTCCAAAACCTGATGCATTTTTTTTTTTTTTTTCGTGAGAGAAAATATTTGGGGTAATACTTCCTGCACAGTGTTCTTTTTTTTTTATTTAAAAAAATTTTTTTTTCTTTTTCTTGAGTTGACTTGAAAGCAGCACCACAATACATTCTTGCCATTTGAACCCTAGTTATTGCATTTGTGTTCATAATTAGATTAATGCCTTTGGGAAAGGTATAAATCCCCTCATTCTCTTAAAAGATATATTAAATAGTGCATATTGTGTTATTAAAAAAACTATATGTGGACAAAATTTTTAAAAAATAGATAAATTGATAGATATAATACGTTTACCAATCCCCTTGATTTGTTTCTTTCCTTCAATTGCCACGATAGAAAACACACAACCAATGAAGTAGGAAAACCAATGAAAACTAATAATGTTGGCATTCCTTAAAAATCTTGTAGTTCATTGTTTGTTTATTTAATAAAATCTTTGGATTAATTTTGATGTAACATCTCCTCTACTACTCAATTTCTGGTGAACCTCATGACTATTAGAATGATATCCAGACATTTTTTTCTCTTCTGTTACAGTATTAGACTCCCACTACAAAAAAAAGAAAGAAATGCAACCTTTCTAATAAAATGCAAAAGATATACATATCTGAAATAAATACATTTAAAGTTTTAATAAATTAGAAAATCCTTAAACATATGTAAACATTTTTTTTTTGCCTTTATCTAAATAATGAAGCAGATTGTAACTTCTCGAAGTTTGGAGTCACAAGACATTAGTTAAAATTCTTGTCAATTTTTCGTTAACAATAATGGAAAAGAAATGAATCTGTTTATTACCTTTATCCATCTATTAAGAGGCTCCTTTAAATGACAACCTGAAATCAGGGCATTTTTTTACATTTTATAAAATAATCCTAAAAAGGTTGTTTTTAGGATTATTTTATGCTTAGAAATTAATGACAGAATATTTGTTACCATTAGTAGAAATTCCTTGATTTTTATGTTGTTGCTTGAAACTCGATTCCAAACACTAAATTGCTATGCACTGATCTAGTTCATGATTTACACTATTCTTATTATAATAGCTCCTGCCATCTGATATTACATTGTTGTTTCTCAAAAACAATTACCTTAAACAGAATTTATATTAACAAACTTTGTTTATAGTTTCTGTTCTTCTTCTTCTGTTGTCTTTTGCTGCCTGATTATGTTACACAAATTAAGCTGTATATCTGAATGTTCCATACTTAATGTTATCATTTGTACATACACTCCGCTCTAAGAATTACATTTGGATACCTGTTGAACTCTCACTTGTCAGATTTTGGGGTTTTTTTTGTGCGTGTAGGCTTTGCAAGATAAAGTCATCTTAGTGCATTCATTTTGCTCTGTAACTCCAGCAACAACCCATAATGTTATTAAAATACATTCCTGTTTATACTAAATGAACATCGTAATAAGCAAGTTTGAATACCAGTCCTTCCGTTTGCATTCGCATATGGCCTAATATTTATAGGAAAAGTATGAATCCCCATATTTCCTCTAGCTATAGGTTAGATAGTTCACATTGTGTTATTCAAAAATCTTTGTATGAACAGAATGAACATTTCTTAAAAATAATGGTTCTCTGCATTAAATGACCTAAAAAGGTTAATATGCCATAAAACTAAACAGATTTATATACCATTAGTTTGCTGTTGTCAAAATGAAACTAACTAAATATAATGGAAAAATTTAAATGACTTTAAATAACCCATAGAGGTTGATAGGTCAAAATAGAAATAAATATAATGATTTGGTGTTTATTTTTCAGTGCTTATAATGTGTTGGGTTAAGAGAATTTAAAAACCTATTGGAGTGGGAATTGCAGCTTGTATGGCTCTGCTCTAGAACAGCATTCCTTTCTGAATTTGGTGCAAATGTTATATTATAATTATTGAATCGACCAAAAAAGGTTGACATGCCATAAAATAAACTAACCTATGAGTTTATCTTCTCTTGAATGATACTATTTATAAGAAGAGGTTTTTAAGAATTGGTCAATAAGATGAAAGAATTGACATTTTCTCATATTTCTTTTCATTTTCAAATGTCTTTTTAAAGGTAACAAACCATTAAACTCTATTCATTAGATCAACAAGTTGAATATCATTTCAATTCCATATTCAATTTTAATACTAATATTGGGTTATAGAATTATTGCAATATCTTTTATCTGAAATATTCCTAAGAACTGATAACTACAATTTGGTCATTTTCTTAACATTTTTTTTGTTTCAATTTAAACTTAATCATTTTGTCACTCTATAAACATTACTGACACAGTGTTTCTCAACATGGGGCATATTCCCAACAGGTGGTGTTAGGAAGTTTAATTCAATTCTACCAAGCTTTATCTATTAGACAACCTCACTTCTGGGGAGCATCAGATATTTAAAAGCAATTTAGTGGGACAGGATACAGAAAAGTTTAAAAAATGCTGCTTTAACAAGTATGATACCTTACAAGTTATCTAGAATAGGCATTCTGTTTTGACCACACAGAAGCAAAATGTAAAATATATTTTTTTTAGATGTAGTTATTCAGTTTCCTTAAGATGATCCAAGTTATCTATAATTCATCAAATACAATTCTATTGATTTTGTGAAATTCATTTTGTTTTAATGATAGGAGTTAAATCCTAATTAGATGCACAGAATGAAGGATAAAAACCATTAAACATATTTTGTAAAAATACCAAATGTCAAAAAGATCAACCAAAAGAAGTTAGTCTTTTTAAAATCTAATTGCAAGAAAATTTTTTGTAAAACTTTTCAGCATTTTTTGGATCTATCAGGCTTTGCTTTTATCTATAAATTTTATAATCAATCCAAGATGCTCAGAGTTATTGAAAAAAAATTGAAATAAATTCTACCCAGTGAAAAAAATTCTTTTTCCACTAACTTTAATATTATGGTAAAAGCAATTAAGAAAAAACATTTTTTAGAATGTTTTGAAAACGTTGTCTGCATTTTTTTATTACTTTTACAAAAGACATTTTAGTATTAAAAAAAAAGGGAATGTTTAAAGCCATCATCTTTTCTGAATTATAAAATTTGGCTATTGTAAAATAGTAAAAAAGATTTGATCCTATGTACTTGTTAGGTGATTTAACAAAACAATTTTTTTTTAATAAATAGAACTGTTTTGATTTATTAATGAATGAAGTAATCAAAATTTCTGAATTAGATGATCTGGTTATTTAAAAACATTCAAAATTCCTTCAGAATATGTGCACCACAGGTTCATAAATGTGCACTAAAGTATTGAATCAAAAACAGTTATTTATTAAACTAAAATCATTGTATTAGAATATTATATAGGATACTTTATTATAGGATAACTTTCCAAAATGGTAACATTTTTACTATCCAATAAAAAACAAGAGTAATGGTAGAAAGATATTTTATTCTTGCTCATTGAAATCTTGAAACATGAAATGTAAAGAAACATTGATAGAATTTTAATTTTTTTTATTAAGAATTATGTCCTGTAGATGGCGTCCTCCTGTAAGGAATGCATTCTTGAAATTTGCTGTTGAGATTCCTCATTTTAGCTGTTGTCCATTCCACTGACTGAAGGTTGCTAAAATGGTATAATGTTTATTTGCTCAAGGTCACTGTCTAACAGTGTTGCTACTTGCACATGTTTTGCAATACGCATTTCATTTTTTTGGGGGGGTCACCCTTGACCTTGACACTTGCATATTTCATCTGCATATTAATAATTTAGCTTTGTATAATCTATTTTTTGTTTGTTCTGTTGGCTCCTCTTTAAGATGTTCTGACTATATCTACACAAAGCTTACAATACCCTCAGTCAAGCATCTATACAAAAGGTTAAACTGCATTTTCTTAATAATGTAAAATGGTATCTTCACTGTATTAAAATAGAAATAGAACATTTTGAGACACAAATTTCATCTTGAATTTTTCAATGAACCAGAAATTTTTCTACAAATTCTATCTTTATGAAAATTTTTTCACTTAAACCAGATTTTTTTAGAAATTATTTTTCTATGAAAATTGTTTCAACTAAACCTGATTTTATTTTTTGAAATACTTAAAGAAAAGTCTCATAACAAAAACAAATAATCCATTAAAAATAAAACCAACATTAAATTCTCCCCCCCCAAAAAAAAAAAAATGACATAAAAAAAAATTTGAATAACTTCATAATACCTAAGGAAGACCAAAAAGTTACTTTGGTTGAAGGGTTGTCCCAAAAGATGAGGATAATAATCCAAAAAATACTTCTAAAATTAAACCAGAACTTGCTTGCCAAAAATTTCATTTGACATTGAATAAACCTTAAAAAGCAATTAAAAGGCTATAAAATAACGAATATTTTTATTCTAATTTGAGTTTGGGGAAAATATGCTGAGTTTTATTTTTGATTTTAACAGTTTTATCAAATTAGAAAACAAGTACCTAAAATAGAAAATGTATTATTAATTGGTTGCCATGATACTATAGCTGCAGTTGTCATTCTGTGATGCTATATCTTTGCATTCTCTCTAATACTATTTCGTCTGTTTTTCTAATTGTTTTGAACTTCTACATCAGTAATTGAATTAAAATAGGATTTTATTTCCATTTTAAACGTTTCTGACCATAAGACAGGTTGAGACGTAAAATGTAAATGAATTTAGACCAGCAGAAATTAAATATAAAGAAAAACACAAAATATCTCCTTCATTAAAACTAGTTGATTGCAAACAAATTTTATTCTTTTTCATTTGTTCCCAAATTGAAGTGAATTTATTTGAAATTTCTTTAGCTTTCAATTATCTCAAAAATCTATTGGTAGGACTTTTTCAGTGGAATGTTTTATCTTTCTAATTGGGTCTCTAAGATAGTCCTGATTAAACTAAGACCATTTAAACTAAAGAGCTGAAGTTAAAATATCTTGATTTTTTTTTTTAATGATTTTATCACTTTTCAAATTTGCAGAAATAAATATTCAAATATCTAGTTGTAAAAAAAGTTAATTACAAACAAGATTCTATAACTATTAATCACTTATTTAGCTTTATATATGTAAGAATTATCTAACTAATTATTGAACAAACACACTAACATGTATGTATGTATGTTTGTATATATATATATATGTATATAGAATGGTCAGTGGAGGGATAGTAAAAAAAACTTTGAATCTAGAATTATCTATATGAATTCAAGTCCTGATTGCTCTTTTACATTCACTTTTGATTTCTATGGGCAGATAAGACCTGTTTCTTAGAGAATAATAACTCATTTAGGTATAGCGAACAACACTGATTTCAAATAAACAGTAGTTATAACTCATTTAACTTGCAGGTCTTTCACCTAGAATAAATAGAATCTAATAAAAAACAAACCTGCAGTTAATGTCCAGAAATTTAATGTGATGTTCCTGGATCATGGTAGTTGTAAGTAAAGGAATGGCTTTGCTGATTGTTTCAAGTTTTATCAATGAAAAAGATAGTTCAGATCTAAAAAAAAAAATGTGGAACATTGGTAGAAGCTCGGGCTCTGAGATCGTGGTACGCGAGTTCAAATCCCAGTCAAAACTATTACATGGGGCTCGTTAGCTCGGAAGAGCAGCTCATCTTGGTGAAGGGTAACACTGAATGTAAAAAAACCCGTGTAAGAGCATGTAAAATGGCCTTGTGCCAAACTTGGGTTGGTGCTCACCGAGTAAATATAATAATTTCACAGGGATTAGGAATATGTACTGATGCCATTTCAGTCTGGTTTTGATCCTGGCTAAAGGAGGGCTTGTGGTTTGCATCACTTTATGGACGAGGAGGCCTCTATACAAACTGCAAAATATATTTTTATCTACGCTCCTAAAATTTAGTAGTTTTTTTTTAATTGTAATTGTCTTCTATCATTAAGATAAATGCTAAAGCAAAAGCTCATCCCACTCTTCCAGTGCCAGTAGAGCACATTCTAATGACTTACATAGCAGTATACATTTCAATTTAGTAGGTTATCTGGTGCCCAAAGAGTTAGGAAATCGGAACTATGGCATTTCAGTCCAGCTTTCATCCTGGGTAATGAAGGACAGATGGTTTGCAGAGCTGTAACCTTGAGGTATACAGATAGACCCATAAGAATTAAATATACATTTGAAATATATCTATATAAATGCGCTTACATTTTCATTTTTTTGTGTTAGTCAGTTGATACAAAAGGAATGCAAATTAATATGCTAAAAACACCTGCCCATGCAGGGTACACCCACTAGTTATCTATACAATTTTACGTGATGCACATATCAAATTGTAGAGAGAAAAAAAAGCATGAGCATGACGACATTACACAACTTATTTTTATTAACAATGTCGATAAAATCTGGTATATCTGATAAGCTACCCTTCTAAACCTTGAATCCATGTTTCGATCTAGTGGGGTCATTGATCTTGCTCTTAAGATATCGGAGTGGTCCTTTTCTCAAGCTTGTGTAAATAGCCACAATATTCATTTTTATTTTTTTGTTTTGATTGGGGGCGAGTTATTTATGTTGTTTAGAAGAGTGTTAGAAGCCTTGGCCGGGAGTGTGTGGATGGTGGCTCACAATTTCAAACTATTTCTGATCTTTGCTTATCCATTAATGTCAGAAATTATATGAGTCTTTCTTATCTCTTTCTGTTTCTTACTTTCTTCTTCTCTTTTTTATTATTTTTCACTTTCATCTTTATTCTTTCTTTCTCTTTTTCTTTTCATATTTCTTTTACATTTTTCTCACTTTTCTTTCTTCTATTTTATTTTTCCTTGCTTTTACTTCTCATTTTATTTTTTTAATTTCTTTCTTTGTTTTGCATTTCATTAGTTTTTTTTTTTTTTTCTGTTTCCTTTTTTCTTTATTTCTCACTTTCTTTATTTTTTCTTTGTTTTTTTTTGTTTTTTCTCCTATTCCTCTTTCATACATTTCTTTCTTTCTTTTAATTCTTTTTTTTCTTTTCTTTTACTTTTTTCTTTTCTTTTTTCTTTTCTTTTTTCTTTTCTTTCACTTCTCTCTCTCTTCTTTTTTCTTACTTTTTTCTTTTCTTTCAATTCTTTCTTTTCTTTCTTTCTTCTTTTCTTTTTTCTTTCTTTTTTCTTTTCTTTCAATTCTTTCTTTCTTTTCTTTCACTTCTTTCTTTTTTCTTTCACTTCTTTCTTTTTTCTTTCACTTCTTTCTTTTTTCTTTTCTTTCTCTCTTTTCTTACTTTTTTCTTTCTTTTTTCTTTCTTTTTTTCTTTTCTTTCAACTCTTTTTTTTTCTTTTATTTTAATTTTTCATTTTCTTTAACTTATTTCTTTTTTCTTTCAATTATTTATTTTTTCTTTATTTTATTTATTTATTTTTTATTT
>JAUZSX010003091.1:0-22391 GCA_034780655.1 Idiosepius hallami
TCTGTTTCTTTCTTATTTTTTTTATTTCTTTCTTTCTTTCTTTCTTTTTTTCATTTTCATTTTCTCGTTCTTGTTCTTTCTTTCTTTTCTTCTCCCGCCTTCATCTAAAAACGGCATAATCATGACTGTGTGGTCAGCTTCTTCAGATCCGGGTTATTATCTTCTTGATCAAACTTAATCTTCCAAGCGAATCAAAGGCAACAAATAGCTGCAAGCCAAGCAATCCAAACTCAATTGAATCGTGCACAAATAGCCATTGAAACAATCAAGTCAACAGTGGTCAGCAGGAATTTTCAAATACACTACGGACCTGCTTGACTATTAATAGTCAGGGTCTTGTTATAAGTAGGGCTGTGACAAGAATATTCTTTTTATATAAGCATATTCTTTGCATACAGAATATTATTTCAACAAAAAGTATATTCTTTTAACAAAAAGTACATTCTTTTAGCAAAAAGCATATTCTTTTAACAAAAAGCATATTCTTTTAACAAAAAGCATATTCTTTTAACAAAAAGTACATTCTTTTAACAAAAAGTACATTCTTTTAACAAAAAGCATATTCTTTTAACAAAAAGCATATTCTATTAACAAAAAGCATACTCTTTTAACAAAAAGTACATTCTTTTAACAAAAAGTACATTCTTTTAACGAAAAGCATATTCTTTTAACAAAAAGTATATTCTATTAACAAAAAGTATATTCATTTAACAAAAAGCATACTCTAATTACAAAGAGTATAGTCTATTAACAAAAAGCATAATCTTTTAACAAAAAGCATATTCTTATAAAAAAATTATATTCTTTTAACAAAAAGTATATTCTTTTAACAAAAAGTATATTTTTTCAAAAAAGAATGCTTTTAACAAAAAGAATATGCTTTTTGTTGAAAGAATATGCTTTTTGTTAAAAGCATATGCTTTAAACGAAAATCATATTCTTAAAGAATAAAAAAAATACGCTTTTGACAGAAAGCATATTATTTAAAAAAAAAGAATATTCCCGATAAATAAAAGCGTATTCTTTTTTAAAATAATATCCCCCCCAAAAAAAAGCATATTCTTAAGCATTACTAGAAGTATATTTCCAGCATCTCAAGAGAATATGAAGTATATTTTTAAAAGAATATTGTCACATCCATAGTTATGAGTAAGGATGTGATAAGAGCTTAGACTCTTGAATCGTATTACACAAGTTCAAAACACAGCGAATAACATTGCATTTACCCTCACCTGCCTGGGGTAGATGACGCACCTTAATTCAGGAGAATAATTCATCTAGATTAAGGATATCTGTTATCGGCGGTCACTCGTGTTCGAGTATGACTATCCTCCGATCTAGTACCTGTGGACCCTTTCGGGAGGACGCCTGTGCGTGATGTCTTTTAACGTGGGGAGACTGATGCACCTGCAGTAACCACACGGCCCTTTGTCAGAGGAGGACCTGGTTCCAATGGCATGGAAATAGATACACGGCGACTGGGGGCCATCCTCTGTTGCAGCATTTGCCCGCCTTCAGTGCCGTTGTGTTGCTATGGACATCATCCGCCACATCCACCGTTGAGGTTTTGCACTATTTAACCCATAGCTGGAGGGAAGATAGGCTTCATACCTTTCCCAAGGGTATTAGTCGACATGTTAACGTAGACGGAACAACATAGATTCGAACCCGCGTAGTACGGTTTCGAAGTCTGATTGCCTATCCACTGCGCCACGTCGACTGCCTTATTTAAAACAATATTACATGGGAAAATTCAAATTAAAGTTAAAATCTAAAAATATAGATTTCTAATTAAAGAGAATAAAAAAGCATATATATATATGTGTGTGTGTACACATGCACACATACATAATGTACATAAGTGCAAACAACTGATATTACAAGCGTTGTTAAAAAGTAATGCCGACTAATTTAAAGTTATTTTTAAAATTTTGAAGTCCGGAGTGGTACCATCAAAACGAGTGAGCTTTTGTGCTTTGGAATTTATTTTTTTCAACAAAATGTGGTGATTGTCAGCAATGATGGAAGAAGTCTATTTTGATATCTGTGCTTTGTTATTCCCACCTGTGTCCCCACTCTAAATGATCCATCTCTTAAATGTTGTGCCAGCAACTGTATTTGGCTTTGTAAACATTAAACAGGCATCATTGAATGTTGCTCATTTTAGTTTTTTCTGCATGGGGGAATTCATTGACAAATCTTTGCTTCTGAAGCACATCCATAACAACAAGGAGGTGAAATTTTTAGGTCAAAAATAGATTAGATCAGTCATGAAACAAATGCAATCCATTTGATTGAAATAAAAAAAAAATAGGAGGCATAACTTTTAGAATAACCAATATAACAAATATTGGAGGTATATTACCCAATCTGCCCCAGAAGTTAAATTATAAAATTAAATTATAAATTAATGGTCATAAGATTGTTTTTTTTTCTAAGTCTCCATTTAAGTAAAACATTGTTAATTGTTTAGTCTTTTCAGAAGTAAGATTTTTCTGTTGTTTATTAAATATTTATATAAACCATTGAAAGTTATACACAGGGTAAACTTTGCAGGTATTTAATTTTGAAATATTCATTTGTGAAAGAAGCAATTGGTCAATGCAAGGTCCATCCAAGCAAGCTTAACAATTCTGGTGGAGATCTGAGCAATAACTTATTTTTTTACGTTGGCTCGCGAACGCTCTGTATGTTGCCCCCACTTGTGTCATCTGAAGTGATCAGACCTGGGACACCATCACTATGGGAGGTGCAGTATAGGTGGGAGACGCCCCACCGGCAGCACTGGCCATATGGCATCTGGGTCTAGTGAGCCATGGTTAATTATTAGATGTCCTAGTTTGATCTCCATTGCATTGTCAATAATGATAGACGCTTGTCAATATCCAATATATTCATTTGCAAGTTTAAATTTCAGACCAGTAAAGTGACAGGCAAATAATTTTGGCAAAGCTCCCTAATACATTTGATACTTCAAACAGAGCCACACATCGCACAGTATTTTAGAAGAAATCGTTTCATTTTATCAATTTTGTGAAGGGAAAAATCAGATAAACAGCACATTTTGAAAATATCTTAAATGATGCTTATTTTCACTGGAGATGACAGACTTGATGAAAGATTTTTTTCTTATAAGAACTTTTGACTTAATATGGTCTTCGATTGTCAAACCTTAAAAATACAAACAAAAATTTGCAAAATAGCTTTTTATTTTCAGCATAAAAGTCAATTGGAAATTGTTCATCTCAGCCTTTAACTCCAATTTTAGAGGTGGGGTTCACTGAGGGCAGTAGGCCGTCTGAGATTGGAATTGTAATACACCAATTAATCCAAAAATTATGTGTGTCCAAAAAATAAAAATCAAAAATGATTTTATTATTAAATGATCTAAAATCATTAATATTGGGTCAAACAAGAACATACAAAAAACAATTTTAGATACTTAGGTCATAATATTTTTTTTTTGAAAAGGTGAAAAAAATCAGAGAAGCAGTCGACATGGGTTAATTTAAAAAAATAATTTTCCATATTTCTAAATGAATGAGAGAAATTTAGCATTTCGTAAAAACAAGTTATAAAATAAAACAAGATTATTGAAACTGTTCATCTTGCTCTTTTCCTTCTATTATTCTTTTTTTTACCCCCCCACCCTGTATTGCCATAGTTACGAAGTAGCACCTAAACAGTTTATTAGGAAGGGGAGGAATAATTGTTTTTCATCTGTTTACTGTAATTTCATCAAGTTTTTAATATTCTTAAATAAGATAAAGAATAATTTCTGGGAATTTATTTTTTGTACGAGTGCAGAAAAAGGTAGAAATATTTATAAAAAATAAAATTAAAAGAAATAGCAGAGTCACTTTTTGTTTTATTAATTAACATATTGATAAAAAAAACAAAAGTATTTAAGTATTTTTTTTTTTAAAAAAAGAAAGAAATTAATTTAAGATAGAAAATAACAACAACAAAAACAAAATTCTGTTTCAAACTAACAATTCCATGATGTAATTCTGGCCGCGATTGGAGAAAATTGGGATCCCTAAGGGGGACAGAATAAAGGTGAGAATGTTATGCCAAAGGCTGATTAAATTAATATATTAAATGCACTCACAGGTAGCTTTAAAAGAGTTTACTAAGTATATGACACAAAGACACGTTTTTAATAACCTAAATTGCAAATTTATTTCTTTTTCAATCATGAAAAATTGAAATACTTTTGCAATTTAATTATTGAATTGTGTCTGTGTTATATGTTCAGACTGAGGAAAGATTTTAAGGAAACAAAAACTAATAAATAGACTTAAATTCCTACCTTAGAGAAAAGCTTTAGAAAAACAGTAGGGAAAGCATTAAAAATGAATTTAGCATAAAAAGGCATTTGAAATAATTTTAGTGTAAAAAAAACATGAGAAGTTGATTTAGTATAAATATAATCAATTGCTTTCCTTTATTTCCATAAATATTTTAGTGGCAAGTCTCTGCCAGGAAATACGTTTGTTTGAGACCCTACATACTGATGCCCATATGGACTACCTTGTTAATTGGTGGCAAAAATGCATTGACAATGATGGTAAATTTGTAGAAAAATAAATTCTGGAGTACAAAAAGTTGTTGTTTTGAATACAAATTGATTCTTATATTTAGTCAACATAAATTTGACAATCTTTTTTTAAAAATATCAATTCATATCATGTTGCTCCAAAATTTTCCGAAAACGTAATCAGAGGCATTGTAGTGTGTTATATGTACTGGCTTCCATACTTATAGCTGATGTTACCTGATCCTTAGCTGGAAGGAAGTGAGGAGGTAGGATTTTGAGAGTTAGGATCCAACAGTCAGGCAGTGTACAGAGACTAAGGCAGCAGACAACAGTGGTGTGTACGTTCATGAAGGGTGTGGCCTTTTGTGATCAGAAAGTAAAATTTGGGCCCACAAAATATTCATCTCTGTGACTTTCTGGGGGAAGTTTTTATAACTACAGTAAGACTAACCTCCCCAAAAGTAAAGACATGGCTAAAGAAATTTGAGAATATCTACTCTGCTCCCCCCCTCTATCGTTACAGCATTCCAAAGGATATTTCTAATAATTTGATGCATAAGTGGATTGTATCTCAAGAAAGTGCAACATCTCTATTTAAAAAAGATTTCTAAAGTTTTATTAAAATGCTAAATATCTGAGAAAGAGCAGTATAAAAATATATCCTTACAAGATAAAATAACTTTATTTAACCCTGAAGTTTAATTTTTAACCTTTCTGTTAAAAAATACTTTTAAAAATTTGGTCTTAAATTTTCTTAAAATTCCTTAAAAAACCTTGTAGGAAATTCAAAAGCAAAATAAAACCAACATTTGGCCTGCATTTATTTTAATGCAATCAAATATTGCATTTCTTTGCAAAAAGATTGGATAGAGTCATGCAGACTGGACACACCCATCATTTAAATATGATATCCTAAAAATTCAAATTCATTTATACAGAGAATCAGGCAAATCTGAAAAGAAAGTTATATTATTCAGGCTTTGTTTCAATCATAATTTCAACAATATGCTCCTTAAAGAATAGGGTGTGAGAAGATGTCGTCAGTGACATTTATAGCCAAGGATCATGGAAAAATTTCAGGTCTCTCAACATCATATTTCTCTCCCCTCACAGACCCGACCAGAGATGATCAGTCTCCGGTCCACTCTCCCTAGATATAGACTGTGTCTGGAAGTGCAAAATGCGCTTCCAGACACAGTCTCTATATATATATATCTGTTTCGGCTAACACTGCTGAACGGTTGAGCCAGCTCCACCCATTGAGTTCACCGCATCTCGAACTGAGGCCGCCCACGTCAAAGTAATTGGGTAGAGATTCAAGAGAATATGAAATTCACAAGCGGTCCTCAAACCCGCATGTATATCCTTGATGAAGGAGATGGAGAAGCATCCTATTTGCCGTAGACTCTCATTCAGACGCAGGGACAGGACGACCGGATGACCGCCAGTTGCTGGACAGACGTAGAGCCGGATTTATATATATAACACGGCTTTCCTGACTGGCTAAATAGTATGCAAAATTTAACTGTGAAGTGGACGTCTAAGCCAGTGGGAGGGAAATAGAGTTGAATAAAATTTCATTTCAGCAACCTAAGATTTGCTTTCATATGCAAATTAAAATATGGTAGGCGATTAACAGTTAAAATACAGTTAATAAAGTCATTTGTATAACAAACATATTAAATAATCAAATTGAAACAAAATGAATTTTTTTCTATGTTTTCAATGAAATAATTACAATATATTTTGGAAATCGAAACAAATTATTTAAAAGATTAGTTTTTAAATTATTTCAGCAAATGGTGTTGTCCAAAACAAGATGAAAATATTTTAGTATAATATTGTTATTTATCCAAACAATATATGAATTGTGCCTGAAGGTTTTGGCCTTTTGTCCGACTGGAGTCTGCATGCCAAGTGCAAATGTATTGTAGTGAGACCAACAGTAACATTTAACCTTTCTAATACTAGAGATCAGATTGATAGATGAGAGTTTTAACCCCTATATGATATAGGTGTACCTGAATTTATTGTACAGAGGGGAAAGAGTTTTTTGTGCAATCTTTCTTGTGTGAAGAAATTAGGATGCAAAAGAAATGTATTATTTGTTTAATGGTATATCAACCTCTTTGGTCATTTTATACTGGGAACATTTATTTTTGAATAAACTTTATTTGATTGAACACCAAGGAATGAAGGGATTCATATCTTACTCAAGGTTATTTGTATAAAAATACATGGAAATGTACTTAATATTAGTCTTACATCCCTTACAGTTCCAAAGCCCAAGTTCTTATCTTGAGTTCACTGACAGAAGAGAATGCAAACAAAACAAATGGGATTTGAATTTGCTTATTACAATTCCAAAGTCTGCCATTCGACTCTCCCAAATGGACCCCATCCAAACTGTTCAATTCCCAGTCATTCTATTTGCATTCACATGTGAACTAATACCCATGGAAAGGTATGAATTCCACCCAACTATGGATTATATAGAGTATAATGCATTATTCAAAAACTTTGTGGGCAAAAAAAATGTTTCTTTTGAGATTAAATGGCCTAAAATTGTTGATATGCTGTAAAACTAAACAAACTGAAAAATTTATAAAGTGAAACAAATTAACTAAAAAGTTGCTATACCCAAACAATTTTTGTACATTTATTTTAATATTTGAATAACATTAAAATGAATTATTAGTTTGTTTTTTCAGGTGCAGTTTTATCTGGAGTTTTATTCTTTTCATTATTGTGTGTTTGCTTGTGTCTCTTTAAATGTGAATTTCTTGAAAGTGCTAATCCACACACATCACATGAATAGGGTTTCTCTCCTGTGTGTGTTCGCATGTGTCTTTTTAAATGTTGCTTTTGTGAAAATGCTGAACCACATGCACCACAGGAATATGGCTTTTCTCCAGTGTGCAATCGCATGTGAGTTTTTAAAGTTGAACTTTGGGAAAATGATGATTTACACAAATGACAAGAAAAAGGTTTCTCTCCGCTGTGAGTCCGTTGGTGACTCTTTAAAGTGGAATACAATGCAAATGATGAATCACAAACTTCACAAGTGAATGGTTTCTCTCCGCTATGAATTCTCAGATGACCTTTCAGAGTTGAATCCCGGGGAAATGATAGTCCACACACTTTACAAGAAAAGGGTTTCTCACCGGTATGAACTCGCAAATGCTTTTTCAAAGAATAATTATAAGAGAATGCTGTTCCACATATTTTACAGGGAAATCGTCTTTCTCCAGAGTGTGTTTGCATATGTTTTTTGAAATTTGATTTCTCTGAAAATGCAGTTTCACACACTTCACAAGAAAATGGTTTTTCTCCAGTGTGAATTCGCATGTGGATTTTTAAATTTGATTTACGTGAAACTGTAGCATCACAAATATTACAAGAAAATAGTTTCTCTGCAGTTTGTGATTGCATGTTTGTTTAGGAAATTTAAATATTCACAATTAATAATTCTTTGTTTTCTGCTTATGCAATCCTTAGAATACACAGGATTCTCTTATTTTGTAAGAATCTTCTCACCGATTTGCACTATCCTGTAAAAAAAAAAATATTATTATATTAGTATCAAAATATATATAAATATATATATATATATATATATATATATATATAATAAAAAAAATAAATTTGCTGAATTGTAAAATCCTTGTAATGTGTAAGGAGAGGTTGGAAAAGAAAAAAATGATAAGATCCACCCCTAAAATAAGATTTTAATACCAACTTTAATTCAACTTTCAACATTGAACATATAAGAACTTTTATACTCATGTACTTTCAGCACAATCTTCCCAGTAATTAAAAAAACACCTGAATCTATAAAAATTCTCACCCTGACCCCACAACAATACACACCCAAATCTTATTAATTGCTCTTTACTTATTATTTTCTGCACAAAAATGAAAATCAAAGCCTGACTTTCATCAAAGTCAAAAGACAAATTTTGCAAGTCTTTTTTTAACTCCAAGCAGCGTTGAGCCTTTTCAGAATGGATGCTAAACAATTACTTAGCAGGTACTGAAATAAATAAACCAGTCAGCAGCAGTTTTAAAAACTATCAGTAATTTTTTCACTCCTTCAGGACAAAACTGAGACTAAAATATACAAAGTTCATAATTTTCTCTTTAATTTATTGAACAAACTTCTAAAATAAACTATTAAAGTTTTTTAAAAAATATAAAATTAAATTTTTCTAGTTTTAAAAAAAAGTCTTTACAAATTGTGTGTGCAAGCCTGCAGGTGGCCATTATTTATATGTAATTAAATGAATTAAATTTTAAGACTTGAAATTTTTCAATCTATCAATTTTTTCTATTAATTCAATTTTCAAGATATTTTAGGATTTAAAGTGAAATCTGTGGTCTTCCAATAAACTAAAAATTATACAAAACGTTGTCCTGGAATTTACTAGATAATAAATCTACAAAAATAAAAATTAATAATTATGAGACAACTGTAGATTACATAATGATGACCACTGGGTGGAGAATTTGTAAAAGCTTGGACTCTGGAATCGTAGTACACAAGTTCAAATCCCAGTTAAAACCATTACATTCACCCATGGCTGTCTCAGGCAGATGGGGCCCATTATCTCGGGAGAGTAACTCATCTATGTGAAGGGCAACACTGAATTCAAAAAGCCCAGTTAGAGTACATAAAAATGGCCTTGTGCCTATCTTTGGTTGGTGCTCGACCAAGTAAGAGATATAAATAAATGGCTCTCTCTTCAAAAGTAATCAAATCCACCTTAGGGCTTTAACCCTTTCGACCCTAAGGGGCCGATATATCGGCCTAACTAAAGACAAATAAGACACACTGACATTTCGACCCTAATAGGTTTTTTTTTTGTTAAAAGGGCTCCGAGTAACTATTTGGTAATATAACTAAGTCAGGGGCCAAAGACGGAGGTTGAAATATCGTTGTGTGTGTGTGTGTCTTCTTTTGACCCAAGTCACCAGGGCCGATATATCGTTTTTTTTAGGGTCTAAAGGATTATTGTTCTCTCTTTCCCAATCACACTCCTACACTCCCACTTATCATACAAGCCGACCAACGAACCTCCTGATCAGCACAAGCACAACTTCTTAGCTGATGAATTTCCTCAAGACAGAGTTACCCCCTTGGGTTAGGATTTGTGGTGTTTTATTTTCTAAGATGGCGAACTGTCAGCTAAAAGAAGAATGGATTGCAAAGAATCCTTTTGACCTAGACTTAGCAAAATAAATGACCATAGGACCAAAATATCGGCGTTTCCTTTTTGCCTTAGGTTATCAGGGCCGATATATCAGCCTTTTAGGGTTGAAAGGATTACTGTATGTTAAAAAAAACGAACTCACTGACGTTTTTAGCAATAAAATATAAAACGTTGTTATTGTCTTTTTCGATTTTTCATGAAGAATAAAATATGAACAAAATTATTTTTTAAATTACTTAAAAATATTAACAAACAAGGTCAATGTTTATTATTGGGCCCGTTTTTGCTGATTTGCCGGTGATACTGTCAAATAATGTCCCCTCGAAAAATTGCACAGTGCGAGTGCGCTCACTGCGGCTGCGCCGGTCGAGAAAAGAAAAGAACGAATTTAAAAACAAAACGAAATAACCCCAACCCTAACCCAAAACCTAGCTAATCAAATTGCTATCTTACAACCGATGCAAAGTCCCCGAGCAACATTTTCTTGTTCTGTAAAAGTGCCGGTTTTGTTAAATTTATCATTTTTCGACCCGGTGCAATTTTTCCAAGGGACAATATTTGACGTTATCACCGGCAAATCAGCAAAAACGAGCCCAATAGTAAACAAATACCACAAATAAATTAAAAGTGGCACCCCGCAAAAAAACAACAACAAACAAACAAAGCATAAAATTCGAAAAAAAAAAATCAATATTTTTTTTACTTACTTTTGTTTTCTTTCACCTTTTTTCAAATTAGGTCATGAATTTTCCCCTTCTTTTTTTCTTTACACCTTTTAGTTCTTTCTCTTTGTTAAAAAGAAAAAGGATTTTGTTTCATTCAATTTTACACAATTCTCGCTTTTCTTTTAAAATAAAAGTTTGATGAGAAAAAATAAATCAATCCAAATCTTAAAAATACAAATAAATCTTTTCGCTGTTAACAATGAAGGAAAAAAAAAGAAGAAAAGATATGATTTTTATTTCCGGGTAAAAAACATATCAGAAAAAAAAATCTTAATTTTTCTTAAAAGTTTTAACAGAAATCTTTATTATTTAATTATTTATAAATTTCAACGATGCTGTTGAAAACTTTAATTCATAATGTAAAAAAGAAATTGTCAATTTATATAAAAGACATTTATTTACTGCTCTATTATAATTAGGATGTTTAAATTATTTAATTGCCAATTTTCACAAAAACTAATTACCTTCAAACCTAAAAAAACATTTTGAAAATATTTTTAAAGGCTTAAATCGTTCATTTACTTTTAATCGACAGAATTTTGTTTTGTTTAACGATATATCCAAACGTTTTTGTCTGCAGAAAGTGTTTTTTAATAACACAATATGTGCTACTGGAGTCTAGTGTAAGCACAATGTACTGGACTACTGCTACCCCCCCTTTTTATAGATGTCCTTTTAGTCCGCATGTAGTTTTTTTACACATTAAATATGTGTAAATTGATATTGGTAGCCGTTAATCTTTTTAGGTCATAGATCATTTAATACCAAAAATAATCATTTTAAATGTTAGTTTTCAAGCCAAAGCGACTACATGAGACGAGTTGACGTGGATTTGGATGTCCATTATTTTATTTGGTTTTAGTTTTTATTATGTTTTTTTTTCCGAAAAATTTCCAATTTGATGTGTGGCGTTTTGTGACGATTAGCCATAATTTTAGTAAAAAAAAAAAAATACTTTTCTAAAAAATTAAAAAAAAAAAATTTTCATTTTTGCACAAAGAAAGAAAAAGATGAGATTTTAATTCATGCAAATAATCCTTTTTTTGGAAATGAATATATTTTCCCTTACCAATGATGACACTAGCTTTTGAAAGGTTCACTCCAGCCCAACTCCTAATATGGCTCTCATCCAGCAGACGATAAAAACACAATTTTTTGCTAAAATCCATTCATGAGCCAACTACTCTCTATAAAAAGGCTAGGACTTAGGACTTTCCCTGACCCTCCCGACCAGTGGGATTTCAAACTTTGATCCATCCACTCATTTATATTATTTTTCTTTGTTAAAATGAATTTTATTTTCAAATTTCAAATATCAACTTCAGCTTACTTTCTTATTTAATGGAATGGGTTTTTAGTTATTCTATCGCAACCGATACAATAACAAATAATCCCATAGGTGTTTGGTTTTATTTGGTTTTAAGTTCGTGGTTTCATCCCACCATCTTTTATGAGTAGTCTAAATGCATCTTTCATTTTTTTGTATTTTTCAGAATATTTGCGTGAACTTTCAAAGATTAATACCTCGCAAGTATTGACACTCTTAATCAGGACATTACAACTACTGGCATGGTCGACGCTGATTTGTCTCTCTACCAAACCAGATTTGCTGTCAGACTGAGTCAACTGAATTGGCCATACGAAACAGTGACACTGATTCACCTGCATGGAAACGTCTCATTGTAACATTTGAAAATAGCAAACATGTCATAGATATTTTCAAACGTATACCTCTTACAGATCAAATATTCATACACTAAAGACATATTTTAAGAATTTACTTTATTATTTGGACTTCTGTCTTCATCTTGGTAATTTTGATGTTATTACACTACGTTTCATAATTACCAAGATGAGGACAAAATTCCAAATAGTTAAATTCCTAAATTATGAAGAATTATCTCAAACGCAGTGTAGAAACATCAAAATTACCAAGATGAGGGCAAAATTCCTAATAAAAAAGTCAATTCCTAAATTATGAAGCCTTATCTCAAACGTAGTGTAGAAAAATCAAAATTACCAAGATGAGGACAAAATTCTTAATAATAAAGTCAATTCCTAAATTATAAAGCTTTATCTCAAACGTAGTATAGAAACATCAAAATTACCAAGATGAGGACAAAAGTCCGAAAAAAAGTCAATTCCTAAATTATGAAGCCTCATCTCAAATGTGGTGTAGAAACATAAAAAATACAAAGATGAGGACAAAATTCCAAATAATAAAGTCTTCCTAAACCCAAGCAAGCTTAACAGTCCTGGCAGAAATCCCAACTTTGACTCATTCATTTGGCTCGCAAACACTGTGCTTGTGCCGGTGTCATCTGGTGTGATCAGGCCTAAGCTACCGCCACTCCTAAGGGAGACACACCACTGGCGGCACTGGTCACACGACATCTAGGTCTAGTGGGCCATTGTTAGTCATAAGATGTTATAGTTCGAACTCTATAGCATTTTCGGTAATGACAGATGCCTTCCAACTAAAGTGTGGTTTGTTTATTTTGATGGCATGTCAACCACCGTGGATCATTTTATGCCAAATCAGTTAATGAGTTGGGCGAGAAACGTCAAGTGATGAAAAGTCAGTAATCCACCTGAAAAATTAATCTTAATCACTTTATTTCTTTATTTCTTATTAGTTTTGATGACATTTTAAATTTTACTGAAATTATTTATTACCAAAAAATAAAAAGGAAAATTAATATTAATAATTGTTATGATTATTTTTATCTTAAAAGTCTAAAGCTGATGTACTGACTGAGCTAAAAGCTGGGCTGTTGTTGATCGTCATCTTAGAAATACAGTTTATTTAGAGTTATTGAATACAAAATTCATGAATTGACAAGCTTGGAACTTTTTCATAATCTATCTCTCTTACAATGTAGTGATCAATATGTAAGTGTTAATTTTTCAATTTGTTTTGTTTTTTTGCACGTATCATGTCATTATGAAATGACATTAAATTGATTTGATTTTTTTCTTTTTTTTAAATTATTTCACTAAAATTATATTGACATTTTCGATAGTACAGACATACTTGTAGATACATAATAGTAGTCATGATAATAATCTAATTGTTATAACTTTCATATGAAATAAAGGAGCAAACCAATCTCATATAAGAATAATATTTAATCTTTAAAAGTCATTTGGTGAATTTACATATTTATTGTGAACGTAACAAGAGAAGAGAGAATTATTTCTATTAATTAAGCTTCATAATCAGTGTATCAATCCTATTGCAGACTTTTGTCCTCATCTTTGTAGCTTTGTTTTCCTACTACACTACGTTTCAGCTAAATTCACATTAGGCTGTCTTCAGGTGATAGATCGCGACTCCGGATAGAAAAACTAACTCTTGTAATTGTATCCTTGGTAATGACTGCTTTCCATTGTTGTCTATTGCACCAGGTTTTTTACCAACTTCTGGACGACTTGGGTTGGTATTTAAACCACAATCATATGAAAATGATCACCTGGAATCGTAAAGGCTCAAACATCTCTATCCGCTGTGGTAGGGTCTTTAAAGGTTGAATTTTTTTGAATTTTAAATCCAATTATTTGTTTTCCAAGTAAAGTCTATACTGAGTTTTGCAATTGTATTTATTTATTTAGAGATGAGGCTTTATAATCTGATTACCAATTTTATTGCAGACTTTTTGTCCTCATCTTGGTAGTTTATGTAGTTTTCTAATTGTATTTATTTAAAAATTTCCTTCAGATGAAGTTTCTTTATGCATTATTTATAGACTTGTCCTTATCTTCCACTTTTATTTGGTTTCAATACATTTCAACTTATCCATTGGTCTTCGTCAAGTGAATAACATCGACACCAGATAGGAACTCAGTCTTGTAACTCTATCCTTAGCAACCACTGCCTTCCATAGTTTGTTATGTGTCACACCACATTTTGACCAACAAAACCTCTAACTGGTTTCGGTAAGAATTGAAACCGCTATCTTCTAATAATGCTAAACTGGAATCGTAGATTTAATACCTCTATCTAATGCATAGACACAAGAGTTTTGGGCTATAACGATTTTAAAAGGAAAAAAAACAAATGTGTAGTAATAATATATTATTCCTGGGCTGCAAGGGTGGATCATTGGTAAAAGCTTGGGTTCTGGAATCATAGCATGCAAGTTCAAATGCCAGTCAAAACCATTACATTCACCTTTAGTTGCCTCTAGCTGATGAGGATCGTTAACTCGGGAAAGCAACTCACCTAGGTGAATGCAAAAAGCCCAGGTATATGGAGCATATAAAATGGCCTTGTACCTAACTTAGGTTAGTAAATACTTGACCAAGTAAATATAATTACTCCTATTGTTCTTGTTTTCATATTAAAAGATGCTCATCAGAAAATTGGAAAAGAAATAGACAGAAGATTTATGTTTTTTTTAATAAATCAAAGAATGCTGCCTAAATTTACACACAAGGGAGAAGAAATATTGTAATAAACAGTAAATTTTATTGTAAAACATTTAGACTATACAATTTTTACCAATAAAAAGCATGTGACTTTTTAAAGACACTTTATGTAAAAATGTTTAAACATTTTTTTTAATAAATTTATTGATATTTCTTAATTTTTTTTAATATTGTTTTTTGTTATGTTTCAAGATGGAACATTTCTTTAAATTACAAACGCCAACCTCCTGGTTATCAAAGTTTTTTTGTTTTTAAAGATTTTTGGCAATTGCCTTAAATGGGATTAATTGAACTTCTTGAGTTTTACAATAATAGTTTCCTGGTCATCCTTTTATTGTCAAGTTTTCCTTGAAAAAGACAGTTGCACCTGGAGTAAAAATGAAGTTATTTGCGATTATGTGTTGCTAGGTGTTTTTTTAACTGGTCTTTCCGTATAAATGATGAACCACATATATCACATGAATGTGGTTTTTCCCCAGTGTGTGTTCGGATGTGATTTTTTAACTGGTCCTTTCGAATAAATGCTGAGCCACACACATTACATGAATGAGGTTTTTTACCAGAGTGTGTTCGCATATGCATGTTTAAATTTGCTTTTTGAGAAAATGCTGTATTACAAACGTTACATAAATATGGTTTCTCGCCAGTGTGTGTTCGCATGTGCATTGTAAGATTTAAATGTTGAGAAAATACTACTCCACACACTTCACAAGGATATGGCTTTTCTCCAGTGTGTGTGCGTACATGTCTTTGTAAATTTCTTTGGTGAGAAAATGCTGAACCACACACTTCACATGAAAACGGCCTCTCTTCAGTATGTGTTCGCATATGCCTTTCTAAATTTTTTTTTGCTGAAAAGGCTGAATGACAAACTTCACACGAGTGTGGTTTCTCACCAGTATGGGTTTGCAGATGCAGCTTTAAATAATCTTTTCTTGAAAATAATAAACCACACACAATACATGCATGTGGTTTCTCATCACTGTGAATTAACATGTGCATTTTTAAATTTCTCTTTCCTGAAAATACTGAACCACATATTTCACAAGAAAATGCTTTTGCATTAATATGTGACTGGAGGTGCATTTTTAAAAAGTTTTTCTGTGAAAATGCAAAACCACAAATTTCACATGAGTATGGTTTCTCACAAGTATGTGTTTTCATATGTATTTTCATACTTTCTACCTTAGGAAATGTTAAACAACACACTTCACATGTAAAAGGGTTCTCACCAGTGTGTGTTCTCATGTGTGTTTCTAAAGTGTCTTTCTCTGGAAACGAAGTACCACACACATCACATGTAAAAGGGTTCTCATCAGTGTGTGTTCTCATGTGTGTTTCTAAAGTGTCTTTCTCTGGAAATGAAGTACCACACACTTCACATGTAAAAGGGTTCTCATCAGTGTGTGTTCTCATGTGTGTTTCTAGAGTTTCTTTCTCTGGAAATGAAGTACCACACACTTCACATGTATATTGTTTCTCACCAGTGTGTGTTTTCATGTGCGTTTCTAAAGTTCCTTTCTTTGAAAACAATGTACCACACATCTTACATGGATATGTTTTCACTCCAGTGTGTCTTCTTACATGTCTTTTTAAACTAGCCTTTTGTAAAAACCCTGTACCACACATTTCACATAAATATGGTTTCTCCTCATTGTTGCTTAACATTTGGCCTTTTAAATATTCTTTTTCTGATTTAATGTGTGACATATCAAATAAATTATATTTTTTCTGTTGTGAAAATTCTAGTAAATTGTAGTTTTTATTTCGATTAGTTTCATCTTTTTTTAAAAATTATTTTTAAAAAATAAATCCTGGTATTGGGTTGTTTGAGATTGATGCATAAAGTCTTTCTTTATAAATTCAATTCCAAAGATTCTGAAAGAAAAAAAAAAAAGCTTGATAATTAAATATTTGATCCTCTAAATTCTTTTTCATAAGAATTAGTTAAGTTTATTCTTCAAGAAATTCTATTAGATATATTTTCGAAATAAAAATTTATTTAAAAAAAAAAGTGTTTTTAAAAATGAAATTCTGTCTGATACTTTTAATTCAAATTCAGTCAAGAAAGAAATTGATTCACAAATAAATTGAAGTCAGAAGATGAGTTATCTTTCCTTGTCTTAATCAGCATTAATAATACTATTCAATAAATATAGATACCAAAAATTGGATGAAACCTTTTTAAAAATAATTAGAAATTCTTCAATTAAAAAATTATTAATAAAAAAAAAAACATGAAATAACTATAATTTAATTAAAAAAAAAAATTGAAAATAATAATGGCGGGAAATATTTTAAAAAAATCATTAAGCAAAATAATAATTAGATAGATTTTAAAGTATTTCCTTATTCTACAAAATATTCTAGAAAAATACAAGTAATGTACGGCTTAGAATTTTTAAAAGACAAAAACATATGTTTATATGGTTTTTCTCAACAAAAAATTCCACCAACTTTCACAAAACTCGGAGTTCATGGAGAATACATGGAATTATTATTTAACTCATATAATTTGTAATTTGGCCTCTGAAGTTTTAAATTTTATAAATAATCTTACTTTCAAGGGGGAGGGTGCTTAAAAATATTTCAACTTCCAGAAAAAAAGTTTTCCCATTAAAAAAATCAACAAAAATATTTCAAAGAAATCAAGAGAAAAATATTATCCTCATCTGATTTTTGAAAAAGTTAAAAGAATTTGACTATTTTTCTTTTACTTCAAGTGTGGCTTCCAGTTTCTAATTTTGACTAATTTTCTTTTAAATTTTTTTTTGAAATTTGTTAACTCTAAATATTTTGCACCAACATGAAAATAGCAATCACAATCGCAAATAATATTCACATTTGATATAATTTCATATAAATTTTTCCTTTTGAAGTTAATTTGTAAGTGACAGTGATTTTAAGTTTGATAATCATGTTCAATATAACTTTAATGAAAAATACATGAAAATGTTGATTTTTATTTAACATTTCAATTGGATCAATTAATTTTCTTATAATAATTATTTTTTAATTAATAAATTAATATTAGAATTTAATGAAAAAAAAATTAACTAAATTTTTTATTTACACAAAAAACAGAATAATTCTTTTCAAACCATTTTACAAACAAAAGGAAAGAATTTGTTTTGGGTATGATTTTTTCCTAACAAATTCTTAGTATTAATAATGATTGGGGCGGGCAGTTATCGGATACTTTTAAAGTACACTAAAATATTTTTTGTACTAAAGTAATTTAATGCCTAAACTATAAATTTACCAATAAATTTACTTTAAAAATAATAATTATCATTTTAACTCAAACACACCGAATGTATTTTAAAAATATTTAATCATATTTCGAAATGTAAAAAGCTGAACATTTTTAACCATAAAATAGCCATATTGTATATTCTTTTAAAAGGTACTTATAATGATAATGATAATAATAATAATAAATAAATTAATTTATGATTTTTAATCGTAAATTTATTCTTTATTTTTTAAGCCAGTTCTGCTTTTTATTAGTGCGGAAGGACCCCATGAAAACATTCGATGGTTAAAAGAACCTCTTGGCAATGTTTGCTTAATAAAAAAATAAAAAAAAAACGCACTTATTTTTAGACGATTTAAAATATTTGTAGGAAATGAAATTAAAAAAAAAGTTACTTGTTTGAATAAATTAACTTTATTCTCATCAAAAATTCGATGAAGAAATTTGAGTATTGTGTTTCTTGCACAACTCTTTAAGATTGATTCGTGGTTTTGGACAGAAATGTTTATTTTTGGGTTGTTCTAAATTAAAAATTGAGAAATTACGAACAGAACAAAATCCGGTTGAAAACCTCTAAAATAAATAATGAATAAATAGAAAGAAATAATAAACAAAATAAAGTCAAATAACTTTACTTACCGGAAAAGAATGTCTGTTCGATTGATAGAATGGGTGCAGTAGGAGGAGAGTGACAAACTGGGGGAGGAGGAGATTAGGGCAATAGAAGATGTCTGAACAGAACACAAACAACTTTTCTTCTTTACTTTTAAGTTGTTGTAATGATTAATTTTTCATGTATGGTCCTTATTTCTGCATTAAATTTTCTAAAGGTCGCCGGGAATATATTATTGGTTTTACTATTCAAGAATATTTTATTGATTGTGAATGTGTTCCTCCTCCTCAACCATATTCCAGTAATTTGTGGAGTAAGCTACTTTAGTTTCGTAAAATCCAGCCAAATTATGGAATTTTTCTTAAAGGAGTCTTTTGTTTTTTTAATCTCCCAAAACAATCAAATTATCTAATCAATATGGAATTTTCACTGATTATTAAGTGAAGAATTGTCGAACTTTTAAGCTAAATTATTGCGGTTCAATCACTTTGGGGTTCTTTAAAAAATGGAATGGAAACGGCGAAAAGGGGAATAAATCAATAGAAAACTAAAAGCAATAAAAGCTGTCATTTTTATTAACATCAAAAGAAAAAATTTCCTCTTTTTTTTTTTTTTTTTTTAAACTTGCGATGTTTTTTTATATTTTGGGTTGGTTAGAGGTCGAAGTTAGGGTTGATGTAATTTTTTTACATTTTAACAAAATGACAGCTTGTTACTGCCCTTTTTTCTTCTCGTTAAATAAAGGATATATTCTTTCGTTTTTTGTTATTAATTTTTTTGTTTAAGAATTAAATTATTTTGATTTTTGCTAATAAAACAAAAACATCACGTTTTGGTTATCATTTTTATTTATTTTTGGTAGAGAAAGCATTTAACAATGATTTAAGTTTTTTTATTATTAAAATTTGTTGAGGTGAGAAGAAGAGAAAAGTAAAAGAATTACAAAACAAGAAAGTATTTAAAGCTTAGAATATTTAAAGTTTCTTTTTAATAAAAAAACTTGTCCAAAAGTTTTTTAAAAATGTCTTAATACTGAAAACATAAACTAGATGTTCCTTCGTGACGGTCAATATCGTGTTTAAAATTAAATAAAACTGATAATTTATCGGATTTTATTTAAATTGTGTAACCAGGTAAAGAGTCCCTGAGCCTGCAAATACCCGGATATAAAATAGATTTTTCTCTGGTTCAAAATTAGAGCCGGAGAAACATGAATACAAGAGATTACCGTCTCAGATTATTACCCCTCCTCCAATATAAGATACTTTGTTTTCAGTGACAACAGTGTGGTTGCAAATCAATCCGAGGTCAGTTAGAAAATGGGTGAAGAAAGTTCAAGGCTTCACAAGTACACACCAGCACAGCACACCACACCACACACCACAGATGTCAGTTTGTGAAGTGTTAAAATCTGATTACTACATTTTTCTACACATTAATTATGAAAAAAAGTTTTGGTTTAAAACAGAAGTGAGTAAATTTTCACTACAGCGCAAATAATAGACGAAAATGCTTTTCTTGTAGATTCTGTTGTGTCTTAAAAGATTCTGCTAACCGTTTGCTTCGCAAATCATTATTTCCCATCCACTTTTTAAATACAAAGAATTTGTTACAAAAATCAACCAAAACCCAAAATGTAAATTCTTTAGTTTTTTCTTAATAAGAATTATTTGTTTATAAAAAATTACATTGTTGGGTTTAAATTTTTAAAAATATTTTAGCTTAACTAATAATAATAAAAAATTAATTGAATCAATTAAAATGTTAAGTAGAAATGTCAACATTTTCATGTATTTTTCGATAAAATAACTTTGACCACAACTTGTGCATTGCATAACCAAGACAACACTAGATAACACTGGCCTAACTCAAATCTAGACCGCTTAAGTAGCTGGAGAACATTTCATTACTGAACTACGTTGACATACAAAATAACTCTGATTAAAAAAGGTTTATCAAATTGTATTAAATGTTAATAATACCACTTCCAGTTAACTTAGATGTAATTTCCGGTTGCAAACAACCACTTTCTTATAAATTCCTGTGAATAGATATAAAAGACTTTAATAACTTCATAAATTTTTGAAATTCAAAGTATTTCTAATAATTTCATAATTAAGTTAGCTTTATAATAAAAAAATCTTTTAAAAACAATTTTTATTTCTTGGCCTTAAATTCATTTTGGCTACACGGAGACAATTCTCCCCACTTAAAGATACAATAACAGTTAGCGATCCTTTTTTCTGAAAATCTAATGAAATTGTATGCATCATCGCCTAACCTCCACCAAAAAAAAAAACAAAATAAATAAAAAAACATATCTTTGGAAAGCCAGTCATAACAGAAATTTGCCTATTTTTTTTTCCTTTTTCAGTACACACACATACACTTTCAGAACTTGTCTTAAATCTTTGAACCAGACTTATCAAAATTACCAAGTAGTCATCCACAGTCGTTATATTAGAGTAACATATTAAAGGCAAAATATTGATGTGTCTTCTTTTGCTTTATGTTGTCAGGGCCAATATATCAACCTCTTGAGGTCCAAAGGATTAAAAAATATTGTTTTCTCAAAAGTTTGTAAACTTGCAAAAACGAAACTTTTAATATCTAAGTAATAACACAAAGAAGACAAAATTATTCCTTAAAATAAAAACCATTTTCTAAGACTTTCAACTTTGATCTGAAAGATTTTGGGTTCAATTAAAGTAGAATTCAGCCAACTTCGAATCAAAAAAATTCTTAACACGTTTCCTTGATTTCATCTAACATCATTTCTTCAGAAAGTGTTGCATTGAATAGAAAGGCTGTAACCGGATGGAAGACAGTCAGGAGTGTAGGATGGATGTGACAGAAGCTCAATGCTGACAAGCTTTTTTAACTTATCTTTGGTATTCCTGGATGAGTATGGCAGGGAAATGTCCTACTGTATCAAAGCACACTTTTGGTTGATCAGAGCAGGATATTTCTGCTTCAACTTTTCCTAGACACACTCCAATTCCAAAGAGTAACAATAAACAATAGTAACAATAAGCAAAAAAGTCCAATATAATATTAATAATAATTTGTTTTTCAAACCTTTTAATCAGGGTTAACTGGTCACATTAAATGAGGTTCAATATGCAACTATAGAAGACAGTAATTACTAGGGATTTGATATCAAGACTCAGCAGTAGTATCCCTATCTAGAGTTGAGTTGCAATTAAAATACCTGAAGAAGGACTGAGGGTCACCAGGGCGAAACGTTATGTATGAAAACATCAAATCACCAAGATGAGGAAAAAAGTGCGAAAAAAAAAAAATTTAATATCTTTTAATCTTGTTTTTTTTGTTTTTTTAACATAAAAAGTACATTTGTTTGGATTTTCTAACAAAAATAGAATAGTGTTTTATATAAACATGGGACATATATTTCATTGACGATTGTTTTTCTAATAAAAATAAAATAAATATATATATATATATATTATATAGTTAAAAAATAATGAAAGGTAAAATCCAAAACCTGGAAAAACGGCGGCCGCTGGTTACTGTCAGTTTCACGCTTACGCGATCCTCAGACCCAAAAATTGGTCTGACGACTCTCACCGATATCGAGCACTCTAACTGTGAACTCAAG
>JAUZSX010003201.1:0-22391 GCA_034780655.1 Idiosepius hallami
TGCTGCTGCCAAGCAGTCCAATATATATACACAGTTTGTAACCGGTGTATAGCCAGTTATCGTTCCTTCACAACAGTTATATTTTATTTAATGTTTGCCTGTGACAACGTTTTCTCATTACTTTGCAAAACTTATAAATCTCTTTATTTTGCCACTGGGCTAGTGCTCGAACAAGTATACTAGTCACTGATTCTTCAGTTCCTTACAAACATCCTCGAAGAATCCAAATTTATTTTTCCGTCAGATTTCTAAATTGCCAAGGCTTTTTCTCTCACATCAAAACTGTAAAGATGAGGACAACCGTCCATAATTAAAACCAACAGACATATTTCTGTAACAAGAGGCAAGCCATTGGTTAAAATTGAACCAGCGATGGCTTGAGTACGCAAACAATGAGCTGTGGTGCTCTGATGTCATCAGCTTCATAATCCAAATTCCGACCTCGCAACAGAGCTCTGGAAAACCTGAGGTTGTGTAAGAACTGATGTCAGGAATTAGACATGGAATTTATATAAAATCAGAAAGAAGAAAAAAAAAGAGATGACGACAAGTCCGCAGTGCAATTACACACATACTTGGAAGCACTCAAATGGCTAGCCAACAAGCAATAGCTGACAGGCAGTCTAGAAAGATATTCTTTCACCCTCCATTCTCAAATCCTCACTAACTGTAACTGAGAGGCAAGAGAGAGAGAGAGAGACAACAGTCAGAAAACATACAGCTGTTGAATAAAGTTATTGAATTTAAAAACAAAGTTTTTCGCAGTTGTTATTCCAGGTCTTGTATTGTATATGAATATAAATATATATATAATGATGCTGATAGGAATCAATCTGTTGATCTATCCTTGCTTGAAGTTTCAGTTAGAGTGCTCGATATCGGTGATAGAGCGTGAATAATTAAAAAATAAATTAAAGGTAAAATCCAAAACCTAGAAAAACAGCAGCCGCTGGTTGCTGTCAATTTCACGCTTATGCGATTGTCAGACCAATCTTTGGCGCGCGTTTTTTATGCTTATTTATATAGCTTCTCTGGGTTAGGGTGCATGCTGGGAGTTTTTTTTTATTTTAAAAAACGTGCGCCAAAGATTGGGCTGACGATCGCGTAAGCATGAAACTAACAGTAACCAGCAGCCGCTGTTTTTCCAGGTTTGGGATTTTACCATTTATTTATTTTTCAATTATATATATATATATATATATATATATATATATATATACATGTACAGTTAGATTAGTATTGAATCTTATGTTATTTATCCCAACTGGAGGGAGTATTCAATTAAAGCATTATAAAAGCAGTATGTATTATGTTATAAAACTAACAAACAATATTATTTTATAAACCCATATGCTGTGTGTTTCATTGCCCAAAACAGTTTTTCAGTAAGCTACTTTTTTTAAAAAGTGAAAACAAGCTTACTATTTATATACAATACACATACGGCTATTTGAAATATTCAACTATTTTTGTATTGCTTATCAGAATCACAAGTATTCTTACATAAATCAATTAAATCAAGTTATTTTAATGACATTCAATGATTATTAAATACTGATATACTCTTAAATAAAGAAACAAAGGCAATCCATTCTGGATATCACACACCATTAGGTCTTTAAGAAGATCTTATCATTCTACCAGACAATAATAAAGACTTTTAATCTTTAGTTTTACTGTATTTTGATTCAATGATTCCTTATGATGATGTATTTGGAATTGACTCTTTCTGTTTGCTACCCTTTTTTGTTCTCTTTTTCTATTTCACTGACTTCATTCATTATGGCATCACAGAAGTTGGAATAAAAAGGAAGAAAGAAAGGAAGCTGCACATTTTGATGGGTAGTATTTATAAGAAAGTATTGATTCACAGTATCAATATCAACATTGCAACGACTGGTACTTGCAGCAAGAAAACTAAATCATCTCAGAAATGAAGGTGGGGGAGCAACAAAAAAGGTCTATAAACAGAAAGGATTTTATACTGTTGCAACTTATCATAAGTTGGATAGTTCCATTAATTTAGCATCAAACTACCAAAACTCTCTGCTATCTCATACACATTTGCGTCATGGTAACTACTAGCTGCAAAGCCTGTGCAACTCTGAAAATTTTAGGTATACCAAAAAATAAAATAAAAAACACCATTTTCAATGGAGTGGCTGTATTTTTTTAAGCACTAAAAATTTGCACTAAAAAAATACTTATAAATATGTAAATTGTCAAAAGGAAAACCAAATCCAATAAATCTTGATAAAAAATTTAAAATAAAGATTTTAACATAAGTTTAAGTTGCACGAACATTACATGATGAGCCAACCTTGGAAAAGGGTGTCTTGTAAGAAAATGGCCGAATAACCCAATGATGTCAAGGTATATAGTTAATGTGTTGGATTGGTTGCATCATATGATCATCACTGTCAAGTTCTATTCTATGCAGGAGGACAATTCAGGTGTTCTGCTGTTCATTTTGGGATGAAAGCATCTAATCCTATAAAAAAAATCTTATTTTTCATGGCAGGATACAAAACTTTCTCATTCAGGAAAATAATTCTGTTAAGTAGAACATGCAGTGTTTTTTTGAAAGAAATTATTTTTTTATTTTTGAAATGAAGCTTTATAATCTGAGTATTAACTGTATTGCAGACTTTTGTCCTCATCTTGGTAACTGAAACATAGTGAGGAAAAACATCATAAAACCACCAACATGAAGATCATTGTCCACAATAAATTAAGTGCTCAGAAATTATTTTATCTTTAGTTTTTATCAAAATTTCTCTATAGCTGTACTGAAAACTAATATTTAGAAAAAAATTATGTACATAGAGTTGTGATTTGTCTATCTATATAAGGAAAGAAAGTAATGTCATTTTTTTCTGAGATGAGGCATGAAATTAAGGAGATATGATTAGTATAGAATGTTCTGGGCTGATTTTCTGCTAGTTAACTTTGGATATGCCTCACCCTTGGGGAACACTTTTAAGGGCGAAAGTCTTGCTTCACAGAATCACTGTAAGGTACCCCAAAGAATACCCTGTCCCCAATCATCACATTGGGAAATCACTTTCCAAAACAAGGAAGTTTTCGAACACACAAATTAGTTTCCTGGAGATGGAAAAGCGCCTAATGTTCTGTTCCATTTCTCTGCAGGCCAACTACAGCAGATGTCCAAAAATGAATAAAATCATCCACCTCCATCAGATCGGACCTTGAGACTCTTTCTGAATGATGATCTAATTCTTCCTGTCTCTTGATTTGCTCTGCTACAAACATTCCTGGCAAGATATAATACTAGAGACAGCACTTGACCCCAGGTCAAGAACATTAACCATGTCCCCCATTTCAATCAGATGCCAAACAAATTCCTGATATGTTCCTGGCTGTGATCAAGGAAAATAAGAATGTTCATCTTGAGCAAAGTTTTGACTTAAGCTAAAAAAAAATCTCAATCAAATTTAATTTCATTTTGTAAAAAAATATATATTTTAAATCAAAATTTATGAAATAAATATAACTTTGTTTTAATCATGGGTCAGCAAACTTTTTAATTCATCGACCCCCTCATCGATCCCTTGATCGATCAATAAATCTAGAATCAACAGCAAATAAATTTTACCAAGTTTTCTGCAATTACATTCACTCTAAGTGAACCTATTTCTGAAGTTATTATTTTTCATTTATTTTAGATATTTCAGGCACATGTAATAGTTAAAAACAAAAAAGAAAATGTCACAATGTTAATTATATCTTATTCTAATGAAAAGATCCAAATTAATCAACTTCTTTTAACTTGTGCAACTCAAATGTTCTAAGCTACAGAGAGAAAGCAGACGGAAACAATAAAAAAGAGTGATAAAGAAAATACACATTTTGCCTATGTATGTGTAACATTGCCCTAACATTCTCCATGGCCAATGTGATTGACAGCTCACCAAAGCTTAGAAGAGAGAAAGAAAAGGAAAGAAAAATGTTTCTCTTCACCAGGAAATTACAATCATACCTGTTTTAAAAGTCATCTTTTAAAATTCAACTAACAATTAATTATTTTAACAATTTTTTGCATTACAAAATATCAGTGAAGTCAAGTAGCCTTGCGGCCCTTAGGGAGCTTACATCCCCCACAATTGCTGGGTCTGTGGGTGCTCTAAGCATGGCCCTACCTGAAATGTTAAATTCTGTAATGAATTCTTTGTTTATATTACCTTTGAAGAGGATTGAACCCTTTAGTTTCAGATGATTTTTATTTTGAACTGAAGACACTTAACAGAATTTTCATTGAGTTACGGGTCCTGACATAACACTAATACTCAGTGATGATCACTATCATGGGTTCCAGTTGGTTAAATAAATGGTTGAGTGTTAAAGTTTTGAGAAAACCACTGATTATGAAGTTTATTTTTTTAAATTTAATTACAAAAACCTGAAGAAGGCTAGGTAATACATCTGATAAAACATTGTGAAGAGAAAATGAAGATGAGAACTACAGTCCAAAAACTCCAATCACAAATCAATAGTGAAGAAAATGAAAAACAAAAATCTTGTGTGGGTTGCGTACATTTTCCTTTATATTTGGTTATTTATTTATTTTTGCTGGTTATGAAAAATCCATGGACTTATAATGGAGAAGATGGACTCTAATTATCAAAAGAAGCCAATGGGTGAAGAAAGAACAGTAAAGAAAAAAAGAAAATGGGGTAAAATGAATAGGGTATCAAATGTCTTGCAAATTATGAGTGAATTCTAACGAAGCCCAAAGTAGTTTGATTAAATCTCTTCAATTTGTCTTACAATAGTCTTTGTTTGGTCATCACAACACAATGAGAAAATGCAGGGGAAAAGCAATTGAAGTAAAAGGAAAAGAAGAATTTTGAAATGTTGAGCCTGGTGTTAGTTTTAGTGTGTGTCTATCAATGTGTGGTTCTCTCTGTGTGTGGCAGAAGTGGGCCTTGAAAGTGTTATAAAGAACAAGTAGGAGAAAAATCCTGAACAAGTGAAAAATACTTGCCTAGAAATCAACACAATTGACTTGGGTAAGAAAAGAAAAACTTTTAAAAAACAAAAAAAAGAAAAAAAGAAAAGGTCTATACACATGCCTGAAAAAATGTTAATGATTTCCTTTAAGCATTTCATATGTATGCATCATTTTATATATATTTTGATTCATTCACATGTATATACATGTGTATAAAGGTTCATATAAAAGTGAGTAGGTTGATATGGATCTATATATATATATATGCAAATATGTGTGTGTGGTGGGGTATATGCATGTATCAATATTTAAGTAACATGAAGTAAGATCACAATTGAATATTTATTTCCATATGCATGGAAATAGACATATCTAACCATATAATAAATAACACCGAATGTAAAAATCCCGGTTAGAGTACGTAAAAATGGCCTTGTGCCAAACTTGGTTGGTGCTGACCAAGTAAATATAATATATGAATGTGTGTGAATATGAATGTAAAATTAGTTATGATCACAATTGAATATTAATTTTCAATGAAAAATTTTAAAAATAATCTCAATATTAAAACATTTTTATATCTATTGTCAAATCTTTATATTCATTGAGGGAAGTTTTGCAACCTAATAATATCATAAACATTGATAGACCACAAGTCATGATTAAAAATTCTGTTTCATTATAAAATCATAATAATCACTATTGTCTGAATCTATGAAATGATTTTTGATTGTTACGATTATTCAAATTATTTAAACTTTTATTCTCAATTTTTTTTTTTTTGTTTTATGGCATATCAACCATTTTAGGTCAATTAATGACAAGAAAATTGTTGATAAACATAGCGCTAATTATAAAAAAAAAATAATTTAATGCATAGCTGGAGGAAATGGGCAGATTCATTCTTTTCCAAAAGGTATTAGACCAAATGCAGCTCATACACAATTACAGGGTTTACTAAGCCCTTAGCATGGCCATGACAGCATGTATGGTTATTTAGATTCTAGAAAATAACTATGTAATATGAAAAAAAAAGAAATGTTTTCATGCTTAGGTATATATCTGTTTTGCCTTTTCTCTCTTCAGAGATAAAAAAAGATTAAAATTTCTAGATTTTAGTTGTTTTTTCTTCAAATTATTTAACTTGTTAATTTCTACATGTTTTATTGGGGTTAATGTCTGCAAAAACTAATAATAGCACCGGGAGGTACAGCTGTTAATTGACAGTGGTTGCCTTGGAGACACCTATTAGTTGCTCATAGGTGTCATAATTAAGGTCTTGCATGTATCGGAGCACTTTAAGAATTGCATTAAAACAAAAGGTTGTCAGATTGATTAGATCAATATGTTATTTTTATTCCCTTTTGGTATGCAATGCATTTATTTTAAAAAAAAAGTAAATATTGTTTAATACTATGACACAGGTAATAGTATCATTATGAAATTATACTAATTCAATCAAATGATGGTCAAAATGGTGTTTCAATAGTGTTTACCATTTAGTTTTAGAAATCAAGTTTGTGTTGTAATATTAGAGGGAGAGATCAAGAATTTGGGGTCATTGTTTTAATAGTTCTTATTATGATAATTTATTATTTATGATAAGTTGATAGTGATGACAATGATGATGATGGTGGTAATTATGATTATATTAAAATTACATTATAATAATATTGTCCAGTCTTTTTCAGGGCTTAGCTTCTATTTTTCCAACTAAAAACTAAGTCAAATTCATTCCACTAGTCATAATATCTCATATCAAATTTCAAGTCTCAAGACCAAAAATTGGCAAAAAATTTGTAGGTTCTGTTGTCATGAAACTTTTAAAAAATTCTTTCTATGTGTAAAACTTTATTTAAATTGTACCCTTCCTCTGGTAGCTGATTTTTTAAAAGATTAGTTTTCGTTACTTATCGAGGGTATTCCAAAACAACACTTATCTAAGAACACTCCTAGACATAAAGTATAACTGTGAATTATCAAGAAAATTGGATCCCCTGTTTTTGAATCCATAAGATGCACATACAGACAAAGTTCTATTTATATATAATAGGCAGTTGATCATTGAAATTGTCATTGGCAACTTTGAATCAGTATCATTCCATTTGCATTCTTAATTGGGCAATACCCTTGGCAAAGGTATTAATCCTGTCATATCCTCCAGCTATGGGTTAAATAGTGTACATGGTGTTATTCCAAAAACCTTCATGTGGACAAAAAAAGTGATTTTTCTATGGATTAAATGACCTAAAAAGGTTGATATGCCATAAACCAAAAATAAAAAAAAACCAAAAGCATCAATTGATGCAGTGGTCAGAATTTCTCAAAGGAAATGACAATTAAGAATAAATCAATGAATAAATAAATAAAAGGAAATGCTCTTCTGTTGAAACCGAGCAAAGAAAGATTAGTTTATTTGATGAAACAAGCTTTCCATACATAATAAAATAACATACAATAAAAATAAAAAAAAAAATAAAAAAGAAACTCTCTTAAAAAAAAATAAAGAAAAGAAAACATCAGATGAAATGTCCAGCAAGCATTTATGTATGAAAATCAGACTTTTGTAGTTACCAAAGCTCCAAATGACATAAAATCCTGGACATTAATCTTGTACTCAATAAAATTCATACAATCTATTTAAAAAAGCCAACTGTAAAAATAAGTTTATTAGATTGTATGTGACATAAAATTTATTTTTCTTATCCTTAAAAATATTTGTCTATGAATGATTTGATTTCAATGCTCTTTGCTTCTAAGGATTTTTTTACTCTTCTATTACACATTTTTTCTTGTGTTATTAGACATGGCTATTGAACAGGAAGGATGATTAAATACAGTGAATAAAATAACATTTATCAAGAATGGTTGTTCTCAACATTAAATAACCTAAAAAGGTTGATATGCCGTAAAACTTCAAATTTTTTAGATGGGTATATTTAGATTTGAAAACAAAGAACCAAAACAGCACCTAAAAGCTGATGTCCCTGTTAGTTGTTAAATTATTTCAATCAGATTAATTCATTTGGTTTTTAAATGTTCTTATGTGAAATTATTTCAGTTAAAATAATTCTTTTTCGAAATACAAGAAGTTCTCAGAACTGCTACTGCCCTCTCTACACTCATTCTTTTTCTCTTTTTTCCTTCACTCACCCCTTTTTCCTCCTCTTTCTTTATTTCTACTTTATTTTTACTTATTGTTAGTATTTTTTCTTTCTCTCTTTGTAACCTGTTCTTTATTTCTAAGCCTTTACCATTGATATCCAAAAAACACATAATTTAAATGACCCAAAATGGTTGATATACTGTAAAATAGAAAATAAAGGAACAAATAATAAACATATAATATTGTATGACTCAGATGTTCCATGATTAAAAAAAAATCATTGTTTAAAGCATATGAAGCTGGTTTATTAGCAACCATCAAAATGTACTCTTTATTCTCACATTGCCATGTGAGCTAAAGACAGTGGTCATGTTTCCATGTTTGTATCAATATTTAAATATGGACATTTATATGTTACATTCAGAGAAATCCACACATATATTATTCACCTAGCTTTGTATTACTCCTCTATACATGTAGGTATTTTTTCAACTGCCTTCTTTACCTTACCAGTTTAATGATACCTGTTTTGTTTAAGCAATTTTATTTTTGCTTTTTTTTTCCATTTCAACTGGAGAGTTGCCAATACAAAGCTGACAGAGTTTGATGACTGATATTTGGTACAATGATTTCCAGGGTTGACTATTGTCCACAAAAGACAAAATTTGTAATGATGAAGTTATCTTTTCTTTGTTTCCATTGTCATTTCATAGCATATTTACTTGTACTTGAATGCAGTACAGTATGATAAATGCAAAGAACTGAAGAGAAAATTATTTACAATAAAAAATATATATATACCATTACTTCAATTGGTTCCATTCCCTTGTGATATTTTTAGGTTAAAATCAATAGGCAATTCAAATTTTGTTTCAAGAATAAAAAGCAAGTAAATCTATTATAGTTTAAAGAAAATGGAATTTTTATATAGATTAAAAGGGGAGCTTACCTATTTTTTTTATTCTTATCAATATAGTATATTATTTCTATTAAAATTATATATGTATGTGTGTGTGTTTATACATGTGTGTATATTCTTAAAAGCATATATATATATATATATATATATATATATATATGTGTGTGTGTGCGTGTGTGTGTGCGCGCGCGTGTGTGTGTGTGTGTGTGTTGGTGTATATGTAATCAAATTAAAATCCACTAAGTATATAGTGGATCCTTTCATATCCTACTAACCTCACTGCTATCAGAAACTGGTTACTTATGGTAGATGGCCACTCGTTAAAAACTCATGCATGACCCAACTAGAAACATCCATGAATAGAAAGTGATCAGTATTACAAGTAGTCGTAGGGGATAAGATTCACATACAGCCGGAAGAGTTAAGCATATGTGTATATGTATATTTGTAATTTTGAGTGTGGGTGTATGATGAGTGTGTACATATATCATTTCTAATACTACTGGTACCATGTAACCCAGTACTACCTGCCCTATAGTCAGGTTACTGATGACTAAACTGTTTCTCCCACCAGCCTCTCTGGTGAGGAGGGTGGCTAGTCTCATAGAAGGGTTAAAAACAAGGATCAATGGTCACTTAGCTCAAAGTATTTATGTATATAAATGTGTATGTATATTTGTATATTTGTAATGTATTTATATGTAAATGGGGCCAAAGATACACTTATCTAACATATAAATATTTAGAAATTTATTATAGAAATATAAAAAAGGAAAAATTTAAATTATTTTTAATGATATACATATTTTTTTCTTTCTATCATATATACGTATACATACACACGCTCACACACATGCACGCACACACACACACACACACACACACACACACATGAAATGTTCACAATTTCCAACAAGTAACAATTCTGAATGCATCTTACAAAGAAGCCAGTCGTCTCAAAATAAATTTATGTATGAATAAATATCTTTCTTATGGTTCAAGTAAAGTGGATTATGTATTGTTCAAGTGTTACTCACTATAAATAAACTCTCTCCCAAGTGCATCATAATAAGAGGTGGTCATACTTGAAATCAAGAAGACATCCACTATGCAAAAATAAATTGTTTTAAACAAGTTCTAAAATGTTTTTCTTAAACAAATTTTCCCTCTTATTTTATTTGAATTTATTTTCATACCTCCAGAGACAGAGAGTAAAAATTAAAGGAATTTGTATAATGCTTTTGATAAAAGATGTGATTCAATGCTTTTGATAACAGATGGTCCCTAGTATCATATGAGAAATAACATTTTTTTGTTTTTAATTCTTTATACTGATTAAAGACTTTTATGGGGAAAAAGTTAAAAATGAAGGGAAAGACACATTGATTCAGGTTTTCAATGACTTTAATAACATCTTGCAAAAAAATATTTTTAGATTTTATGAATTGAAAAGTCAAAATTCGTGTGTTATTCCAAAATAAATGCTTCCTATTTTTTATTTCCACTCAATGGATCAGAGGGCATTGTAAATTGCATTTATGACCAGAACGATTCATCTCTCTGTTGCTGAAATTGAAGATATTAAACTCAAAGAAAGCAACTCCTATCATGGACATGCATCAGAAGCATAGATGCATCTTTACATTCCTCCATACAGAAAAAATTGAACCAATCAATATTCACAAGCACTTGTTGAATATTTATAAAAGCTTGTGCAATTAATCTCTGCACAGTTAGAAGAAGGGTTCATTGTTTTCATAGTGGTTTAGAGATGTGAGAGTGGTTTAGAGATGCTTCAGATACCATATAGACTGTCTCGTTGATCGCTATAAAAATGCATTGAAAATACTGGAGACTATAAAGAAAAATAAATTCTGGAACACAAAAGTTTGCTTTTTTTATGGTACCACTCTCATCTTCATAGCTCTTCAAATTAAAAACTTTAAAAAATAGGTAGCATTAGTTTAGGAATGACCTTTGTATAGCGATGTAATTCAAATATCTCTAATTCTCAGAATCTCTGTTGAATCCTGTCAAGTTCTGAAATAATCATGAACAGAGGCAGGGATTTTGGTCAACCATTCTTTATTCCCTTACAAGTGCACATAGCATTTTCTTTTATACTGTCGGTATACACATCACATTCGGAATAAAAACTTTCGAAAATGGTCGTTTTTTCTTGAAAAACCGACCATTTTCGAAAGTTGCTAAAACTAGCCAAGATTCACCTCATGTACCTTTTCCCCTCTAATAACAACAAATAAAATAATCATAAAACATTTAAAGAGCTTTTTTTATATTGAAAACATTAGAAATCAGGTTAAACACAAACCGATCATCTCAAGACAAAACTTCCATTTTTTTCTTAATTCTTTTTACATTAAGTTCTCTTAAAACTTTCAATTATAATTTATCTTGATATATTAAATTGTTCTAAATTGTTAACGTGATATAAATATTGAATTATTCTCTGGTAGAACTATAACCATTTTTTTTGCCTTTGGGTAATAATTCTATGCTTGCAAACTTATATTAACAATTTAAAATCTCCCTTCTAGTCATGAAGACTTTTTCTATCAGTTTAATTAAGTTCAATTTAATTCAAAATTTGGATAAAAAAAGGTCTACAACCATCAATGATTAAGATGCAAATAATAGACTGCATGCATTCAATTGTTCAGAGGTCATGTTTTTATATTCTTTTTGCTCATTGGCTTTTATAAAATGAACAAGTTGCAGTCTCATTGTTGCAAATTCATTGATTCCATTTAAAAAAAAAAGAAAATGCAATGTTTTGGTAAAAAACAAAACAAATTTTTTTATCACTGGTGAAAAGTTCTCAAGTTTTCTCATTACATTATAACTTTACAGATTCATTCTATAGAAAGAACAATTTTCTTCTTTTTTCTTTACCTCAGAGCCTTTAGGATGATTCAGTGCAAGAAATGGTAATTAGACACAACACTCATTTTTTTATCCCTTTTTTGCATCAACACATTTTGTCTCTGAAACTAAGGAAAAATTTACTTACTAATTTGATAACAAAACCAAAGTATAGTTCAATAATGATGTTGATTGCAAATAAGATGTATATAGTTAATAACAAAAGATATAATAAAATGGTTCCTAGGTATTCATTATTTTTTTATTGTATATTGAAGTATTAAGTTTCTTTTTATTACATCTTTATAACAATATATTGTCTTGATCAGCACAATGTTTCAACTCATGTACCCCCAAGCTATCTTCAGTTAGTTGTAATCAAACTTATGACCCTTTCTGTCATAATTAGAAGCTTTCATCAAATCTCAAACATTACTCTTTATTACAAGTTGTATGTGTAAAATCTTGTGATGTATTTCTAGAATAACATAGCCTTTGGATAAAATTAAAATTCACCAATAGATGTACTGTGGGGCATAATAGATAAAATTTATATTTACTTGGTTGGGCATGAACTCAAGTGAGAGAAAAGGCCAGTTTTAGATGCTCATTATCTCCCTGGGCTTTTTGTAAACAATGTTGCCCTTCACCCAGATGAATTACTCTCACTAAGTTATAGTTTTATGCAATTTTTAGGGTCCTTATTAAATAATTTAGTAAATTCATAATAAGAGGTTCATGATTCTGTTCTCAACTTGTAATAAAAAGAAATAGTAGTTCATGGAAAAATCATTATTTCTGATGTTTTATTTATTAGCATAGAACTCATTTTTCACATATACATTTTGCTTGTTATCTAAGATGGATAGAATGCTTTTTCTGTCTATGATTTTTTTACAATGAAATACAGGAAAATGACAATATTGATCAACATATTATTTACTTTACAAATAATACATTTCATAACAATAATATTTACCTTTATTCCAGCAGCAACCACAACAGAATAAAATATTGAATAAGGTTGATAATGATATTTGATAGACTTAAACTTAGAATTGTTGTTCATCATGATTTGTAATAGATTGCTAGATAAATAGAAATAGCTACCAAAACTAGCATATTAATACAATAGCGTGTGTGTTATTTTGTTTGTCATACTTACACCAGAAGCAACGACCTTACCTTTTGTTAAAGTAACTTTTTATCTTTTAAAAATCACTAAAACCACCATTTCCTTTCCAAAATATACAGAACAAAAAAATGGCAATTTACTGTTCCAAATTGGCTATTTTATTTTATAATCTAAAAAAGCGGAGTCATGTGGAGAGGAGACAGAAATCTTTTTAAAATTAAAATTTCTTTTTAAAATTTAAAAAAATATGTGCAAGTGAATCGAGATTAAAATTTTTTGAAAATGTTTTATATTATTTTATAAAATATTTGTGAAAAACAAATGATTCATTGTAGGTCTATTTCTTGTAATAATATCTACAGCAGTTCAGTTCAAGTTATTTGATTTCTTTTCTAAATTTACTGTCTGATCTTAAATAAATTCCACTGGTTTTTTGTTGAAGGACAACCTTAATTGTTTGGTTATGTGATTATAAGGTTCTTGCTAATGTATAGGTTGAGGTTTTAACTACTCTGGAATTTCCACAGTTTCTACAAGTATATGATAATTTTAATTTGAAAATAGTAAAGCAAAAATGTATGACTAAAGTTGTTTATATAAAAAAAACTGCATTAATTGATCATTAAATATACACTAGAAAAAAATCTAAACTCTTATTTTGAAATTTTGCAGTCAGGGATTGAAAGTTCTGAAATAAATTTGGAAAAAGAAAACACTCTTCTTACATATATATTACATACAACCATCTTCTCCATCAGCCTTTTTTTCATATGTGTTCAATAAATCCAATATGGCCGGCTCTTCCTCTTCTTATCTAGACAATTGATCAAGTGAAAGCAGACAGAACAACAAGCAAAGCAAACAGAAGCATGGACAAGTCCAGACACAATTTAAAACTTAACTAATTTATTCTTACATGAATCTTTCTTATCTTACAAGATTAATTTATCTTCAAGTTATAATTCTTGTTTAGGACAAGACCAAAAAGACCATCTGCTCTTTTCAATGGGCTGGATTCAAGTGTAAGACTGAGGGTGGGCATGAGAAAATTAATGCTGAGACATTGGTTGCTCTCAGTGGCCAGGACTCCCAACATGACACCCACCACAATAAGAAATATTACACATTCATAAATTCTCTGCTATATTATTACATTTATCTTATATTTCATCAAAAAACATAATTAGTAAAACATTATTTCTAATTCAATTCATGCTGCATTTTGTTAAAAGATTTAAGTCGATTGCTGCATACATTAAGGGATAACAACAATTAAAATTTCAATGAATTTATATATGATTTTATTTATCAAAATAGCAAAATATTTCAATTAGCTTGTTCACTCATCAACTTAGTGAAAAGAGCACCTATACATTTGGGTTATTTTATTTATACAAGGGTCATTCTAAAAGTAACACCTTCTATTTTTTATTGCAAATTGTATTGTTATAATGACTGAACTTATAGATTCATCACCTGTAAATTTCATCTCTCTGTACTAGATAATGACCATGTGAGACTCTTGTCATGGATGTGTGTCAGAAGGAGATATGTGTCATAAAATTTCTCCGTGCAGAAAAAAATGAACCAACTAGCATTCACTGGCGCCTATTAAAATTTTACAAAGCCGATGTGGTTGATGTCACCACTGTTAGAAGATTGGTTCATAGATATCAGATTGGCAACAGAAATGTGACAAAGCATTCTTTGAACATAGAAATGGACCTACTTGAGAATTGTGGAAACTTTGTAAAAGAATAAATTATATGAAGCACAAAGGTTGCTCATTTTAAAGGTATCATTCTTTGTAGCTCTTATACTTGAAAAAAAATAATTATAGAAAATAAGTGACATTACTTTTGGAACAAGGCTTGTATTTATAACTAAACAAAATCCTGCTAATCATGCGTTAACAACATTCCAAAAGCTCAGGGATAGAACTGAATTGTGTCTATGGAGCAGAGCAGCCCTTTAAACATGTAAATTCAAAGATGTTCCAATGAACATGTAAAACTGGCCTTGATTGAAAAAAAGTATTAGATATTTTTTAATAGGTTGTGTCAAGCATTATCATACTTTTTAAACTCCCACATTATCATAAATAGCATTTGATCAGTTAATCTAAATTTTTCATGATTAAATTAACTTTTCATTTTAGGGAAATTGATGATTGGCCTCATGAATAATTACTGTTGAGTTGTTTGTTCAAAAAACACACTCGGCCCCCCCCCTCCTAAAAATGTTAGGGATGGTAAGGAGACAGGTTTTATTAATTTTATGAAATGTTCAAATGAGGCTTAATAATTAATTTTACTATTTCATCCTGAATAAATAGCTCACAGCTCAGTGATTATATAAATTCATATATATAAATTTTAATTTACAATCTCCTAAAGAATAACTGTTTACTTGTGAAAACAGGCTGTTTTAATTAGAAATACTTAAACATTTATTTGTTTTGTTTTATGGCATATAAACTTTTTTTAAGTCATTTAATGCTGAGAACATAATATAATAACATAATAATAACATTTAATGCTGAGAACATAATACAATAACATAATAATAACATTTAATGCTGAGAACATAATATAATAACATAATAATAACATTTAATGCTGAGAACATAATATAATAACATAATAAACAATTTTTCCAAGATTGTTTCTTTGACTTGGTCTCGGATATAAAGACATGAAAGTTTATTTTTGTGTTATTTTTCGTTGAATATATCATTTTTAAGAATTGTATCAAATATCAACTTTTCTGCAGGAATTAAAAATAAAAAAATAAAAAAATCAATTCTCAGGTATTTATTTTAAGTTATCTATACAAACCAATTTAGATGTCAACGATATACATGAGTTATACCAACTTTTATATTTATTTTAAATTAAGACAAATCAATTTCAAGGATACAAATGAATTATACCTGCTTTTTTTAAAATTTATATTACATTAAGACAAACCAATAAAAATAACAAGGACACAAATAATTTATACCCACTTTTATGTATCCATGATATTTTTTCATAGGTTAAGCGTATTATTTATTGCACTTAAGTATTTAAAAATAGCAACAAATAAGAATCAACAAATAAAAAATATTTTCATCAACAAAACGAATTTAAAAAAGTAAAAGAAAATAAATAATTCTAACAAAAAATAAAATAAAATAAAATACTAAATTAAAATTTTTCAGAAACAAATATTTTTTTTAAAAGTTTTGTTTTCATTTCACATAATTTTTTTTTTTTCAAATGAATATCGTGATGGGACCCAGGGAATTTGATTCACATTTAATTAATGCCTGTGGATTTTCAGTGCAAAATGATGGTTACTTGCTGAATCTAAGAATTTAGAATAATCACGAGGAAAAAATGCATCTATTATATAAAGCATTTGTATTACTATCTTCATTTCTGTTGTTAAATATTTCATCTGATTTGCCTTTTGAACATCTTTGTGTTTCTTGTTAAATTCAGTAATTTTTGTTTAAATTTGCTTGAGTACAAAAGAAGGCGGTAAAAGAATATATGGGAGAAAATTGATAAGAAAAGTAGAAAGAGGGGGATTTATTTACTTGGTCCATCACAAACCCATGTTAGATATAAGGCCATTTTTACATGTTCATTATATCCTTGGCATGTTTGTAATCCATGTTACCCTTCACCTAGATGAGCTAGTCTGCTAAGTTAACAAACCTCACGTGCCAGAGACACCTGGAAGTGAATGCAATGGTTTTGACTGGGATTTGAACTCATCTAATACGATTTTAGAGTCTAAGGTTTTACCACTGCTCCACCTTTGCTACTCAAAGTAGAAAGATAGAGTAAAATAAAGAAAAAAAAGAATATGAGAAAGTAAAGAAGAGTAAAAAAGAAAGGAAGATGAATAAAAAGAAGAAGAAAGTATTGGAGAAAGAGGGAAAGAGGGGTAAGAGAAGAAGATGCTAATTTATTTCAACAAAATATAAAGTTTAGTTTTGTTTTAGATATTGGCTTCAGATAATTTCCACATTAGAAATAACAAAACGATAAAAAATGTTTTAAATTTAGCATTAAATAAAAAAAATAAAGAAAAAAGAAAATTAAAGAATTTAATTTAGTTCACACACTGTCAATGAATAAAAAAAGAAAGAAAACTAAAAAAAAAACATTTTGCTTCTGGTTTGCAGTTTGTTTTTCAAAACAAAAGAAACCCTTGAATGAGTTGTATTCTTTTTGAATTAGAAATTCATTCAAAGAGCATTTATTTGTTGGACTGCAATGTATTCAGCCTTTGCTGGCATCACAAAGAATAAGACTCTAGACTAATGAAGCAACAATGTGGTATAAACAGTAGAACTAGTGTCATTGTCATCATCACCATTTTTGATATTGACTTTTGTTTTTTCTTGCCTTTTTTCCTTTCTTATTTATTTTTGGTTAATATTGATTCTTAAATTGTGTTTAATTTAATTTTTTTATTCATTTGCTGAAATAAAAATTCAATTTTACGCTATGAGCACAACACATTCTTATAGTTATTTCTCTCAAGCGATTTCACTTGAATAGAAAACAATACCCAAACCTTTGAGTCAAAAATTATGCAAAATTCTTTTGTAATATTTCAGATTTTTACTTTAATGTTATTTTTCAAAGTAAATGTGTTTTTTTTTCAATGGTTCATGGAATCTTCTGTCCATAATTTGATTATTAAAGTTGTTTGTTGACCCAGTAAGAGAATTTCAATTTATGTCTACTTAAATGCAATCCAAGAACACTTCCATAAATTTATATAAATGAATTTAGAAAATTTTATCATTCAAAATGATTGTGTGAATCTGTGTATCAACACAAGGCTAACAAACAAAATACATAAGTACATAAAAGTTAGTAAATCCATTTTTATTATTAGTTTACTTTCATTAGAATATATGAGGGTCATCCAAAAAGTAATGCCTCCTATTTTTTTATTCTGTCTAAAGGTATAAAAACAGATTGAAAATTACATTTTTATTATGACTGTACTCCCACATTCATTGCCTGAAATTTAAAAATAAATTCTTAACCACAAAAGGTTGCTCATTTTAATGATAGCACCTCTATCTTTGTAGTTCTTTAACTCTAAAGAGAAACTTTAAAAAATAGGTATTATAACTTTTGGAATGACCAGTTAAGGAGTACTGGATTAATGTTCAGAAGTATATGTGATTAGGGGCTTCCATAAAATTAAAATACTAATTTCTATTCATAAATAGAATTTCAAATGTTCGTGAGTTGTTAAGGCAAACATTGAGTGTGTTCCAATATACTTAATGTGAGTCCATATATTTTTTTCTTTCATATTTGCTGAATGTCAAATACCTTATTTAAAAACTAAATTATTACATGATGGCATCATTTTTAAAAAAATGTTGTTTTTTCTAGTTGTTTTTTTTGTGAGAATTTTCAGTACCAGGGTAGTTCCTTGAAGTACGAAAATTCAGGACAATAATAAAGATATGACTTCAAATGTTCTACCAAACCTTTAGGATATGAATTTAATTTTTGTTTAGGGCATTCATTGATTAGACGTTTTTTTGTTGTTTTTTTTTTCTTTAGTTGTTGCCTTGTTTTAGTTTTTTTTTCTATCCTTGTTACGATTTCAAAGGCTTTTTACTGACAATACAATACCATCCCCTAGTGTGTGTGTGTGTTTTTCCTGTCAGCCATTGAACTTATTTTTGATATGACAACCTTTACGATATACTTTATTGATTTTTTTTGTTATCAACTATGGTATTCATTATTCTTAGCAAAAGACAGAATTCTTTCTTTTCAGTCCAGGATTTTATTGCCTACCTTATGTATCTATATTTATATTCATGCTATCAAAGACAAATATTTTTATATTAATTAAGCTATTTAGAATATTCTCTATGTTATTATTTTTTATGGGAGTAGACACACAGTGCTTGCAAACCTTTAAAATGGAAACAAGTTTCCTCATAGAGCTTTAACAGGCCCTACTCCATTGCAATCAAAGACTGTATGGTGCTGCATCTCTCCTAGTTTTTACCCTACTGCATCTTATGCTCACACCCATCTTTAACAGAGTTCTGAATCTGCCAAAACCTGGTAGAACATCCTGATTATTATTATTTTTATTTTGAGATCTCACATCAATTACCAGGTGTTTGCACATCCAGCAACCAGTATTTTTTTACTGGAGTAAAAATTCTCCTCTGAGTTCCAGCATATTCTACAGCATTCCAGTCAAAGACTGTATGGTGCAACATCTTGTGTTTTCACCCCTCTGCTTCCCCTTTACACAGCCGCCATTAGTAGAGTCTTCCCACTCTGCCAACACACTGGAAATGTAAACATGTGTATTCCATTTCTTAAGCCTGAACATTCATTTCTTGCACACTTGGCAATCTTCTGAAGAGATTTTAAGCTTTCTTTTGATGCTGATATAACTGATCTAATAAAAAAAAACGTAATTTTGGTGACAGTTCATATGGTTTGAGATTTGCAAAATATGCAACACTGGTTACTTGCCCTTAAAAAAATATGGTGGCAGTCAAAGAGTAAAGATAGGATTTTGAATCATTGAACAAAATTGCAGGAAGGCTGCCAACTAAAAAATTGATTAGTTTTAGAACTAAAATTCTAAAATATCGGTCATTTAGAGCCAAACAGAAATTTAATTGGATTCTTTTATGACTTCATAAATCATTTCTTTAATAACTATAGACCCAGATAAAATATTTATTAGATCATTGTCTATTAGTACTCGGTATTATTCAATAGAAATAATACAAAATATATAAAAAGAAAAACTAATTTCTCAGACTATTAAGTCAACAGTGACATGATAATGAAACACATTAGGAGAAGCATTGTATATGCAACAATAATGCTATAAACACCTCAATAATTTGAACAATACTTTTCATTATGGTATATCAAAAATAAGAATAAGCATTTTTTATATAACAATAATGAGAGAACAAAAGTCTTAATAATCTAGATAATATTAATCGTAATGGCATATGTGGGAAAATTCAAATGAAACATTGTGTATATGACAATAATAATGAGTACAATAGTTTAAGTATTCTAGATAATACTAATTATCAAGCCTAATCTCAATAATAATAGAGCTGATCTGTTATCTTCAGTGTTTTTATATTCTGATATGGGAGCAATTGCTCAAAGAATCTTACTTACTCCCCCATCCTCTTTAGACTAGTTCTCTCCCACTTCTCAAAACTTTGTTGGGATAAAAGATCGATATGGTGATAGAGCTAGACTCTACCATCATCTGCAGTATGAATTGCCGCAGCAATCAATGCAAATTACTGATGTAGGTGCACAGCATTTACTCACTGGTAACAAATCTCTCCCTAATCTTTCACCCAGATTACAAGCACAAGGCTTCAAACAACAATAAAACATCTTTCGTTTTTTGTGAGGGGACGTTGGTGGGGGGGCAGAGAAAAAGGGAATGGTCAGGCCAGGGTGAGGCTTTCTTTTCTTTTTTAACCAATTGAAATCTTTCAAAGATTTATGAATTTTTTTTTTTTTTTTGCTTTTATTTGACACAACTTTTTTTTCTTTCATCTTTTGATCTTTTCTCTAACTTAGTCCTTAATACTTTTTCTCTCTCTCAATCTCTTTATGCTCTCTCTCTCTCTCTCTCTCTGTCTTCCTTTCTCTTTCCCTGTCGATCTCTTTAACTCCCCTTTATCTCAATTTCTCTCTATCTCTTTCTCTCTTTCCCTCTCTCTCAAACTCTTTAATCCCCCTCTCTCTTTTTCACTCTCTTTATCTCCCAATCTCTCTAACCCTCTCCCTCCCACACTTTTATTCTGTTTCTCACTCTTATTTTCTCTCTCCCATCTTTCTCTCTCTCTCTCTCTCTCTTTCTTTCTCTCTCTCTCTATTTTTCCCTCTCTCTAATTCCCTTTTATTTATTCTGTTCATCAGTTTTTCTCACTTTTGGCCCTCTCCTTTTTTCTTTCATACACTTTTCTTCTCTATTTCTTATTCTAGTTTTTCTTCTCTCTTTATTTGCCTTTTGTTTATTCTTTAATTATTTTCACTTTCGATCTCTCTCTCTCTCTCTCTCTCTCTCTCTCTCTCTTTCTCTCTCTAGTCATGCAATTTAGAAAATGTATGAATCTCCACATTCCCTCCATCTATGGGTTTATTAGTGGATATGGTGTTATTAAAAAAAACTATGTGAACAAAAAAGAACACTTCTCAAAATTGATTATTCTTGGTATTATATGGTATTATAAACACATTTTTAAAGTTTGTTAGACTATAATAATGTCAATGAGTTTGGGATGAATGACTAGGATTGTATGACATTAAAAGCTTCTATAAATTACAAAAATGTTCTTTTCATTCCTAAATCCTGAATAGACTTATGTTCTTATTTCTTCTTTCATCCTTTCTGATCATTTGTTTTCCAGTGTCCATCTTTGTTTCTTTTCCTTCTCACACACACAAAACCATTTGCTCATGAATCATATGAAAAACATTTCTGACATAAACATGATGTTTGAATAATAGTTCAGTTTTTCTCATCACAAGATTGCTAAAGGTTTTTCAAAAATAAATTTGTATTTTAAAAGGGCAATAACATGCAAATACAAAATTGATATATTAACATAATAGTAATTCGGTCAATCACGCTTTTTCACAAATTCTTTAGAAGATTAAAATAGATTTATTTCAAATCTGAATTTATGAATAGAAAATGGACAAAATGGTTGGACGTGCATTTGAACTCAAGTAAAAGAATTCTGAAGTTTAAGCATTTGGAAAATTGGCTGTAGAAACTGCTAATGTCACATTTTTTTAAATTGTTATTATATATAAAAAAAATTTAAAGCAAGAAACAACAGTATTTATAATGTTACACCTTCTTCAGGGCATATTTATATTCCTTCACATCATGTCCACAAGATGTTATTACAGATATGAATGTTATTAAATCAAATATATATGTGTGTGTGTCTGCATGTGCATATGCATATATATGTATAATTATATATACTTATATATTGATATATGTAATAAATCATTATTGTTGTTGTTGAGCAGGAATACCTTTCCTCTCCCATTTAGGCTAAGATCAGTGTTTTGGTTGTTATAGAGTTTTTTTGCAAGCTCAGACTATATAAATTTGTCAGTGTGAACGAGGGGGGTTGGGGAGAGGAGAGGTCTTTCAGTTTAAGTGATTAATGCATTTGACTGATCATACTACAAACAAACAACCAGGTTCATACAGTACCTGATGTTCCTAAGTGATCACCGTCTTAGTACTGAACAGTATCTACATTACTAAATTTCAGTGATCTAGCAGGAACTAATGTCTCCATTGTGACTTGACCATACAG
>JAUZSX010003523.1:0-22380 GCA_034780655.1 Idiosepius hallami
AAGAAGGCCTGAGGGAGACTAGGCCGAAACGTAGTGTAGTAACATCAAAAATACCTACTAAGATGAGGACAAAAGTCTGAATAATAAAGTTAATACCTAAATTTGATGGTTTTGTTTTTTGTAAAGAGTTGCTTCAGATTTATTTATTCTCGTGTTCAAGCCTATAAACACAACTAATATTATTTTATATTGTGAGTTCCTCCTGACATGAGACACATATTGATGGGTTATGTAGGTGTAACCTATGTACCTGGTAGCAGGTGAGAACCACTTTTTTGCTTCTATTTTTGGTGGAAATATTATGAGTGACATTCATTGATGGTAAGGGATCAATAAAGTATATCAAAGTAGATCATATATACTTGATTGTTTGGGCAATGATTCAATGACTCCTATCATGTTGTAAGAATATAGACTTATCAATACCCACCTTGAAGTTTTTATATGGAATTTCAGTGTCAGTTAGATCCATCTTTAATGCTTACTTTTCTACTGAATTGACTTTTTTATTTCCATTGATACAATTGTAACTTGGTACCAGGGGAAATGTTTTTATTATTGCTAATGCTCATGAAAATTTTAATTTAATAGTTAATAATAATAAACATATTGGTCGCATTATTCTATAGTAATGCATGTTCACTATTTTCTTATAAAAAATATTGTATATCTGAGAGTTTTGTCAAATTAGTAGATCTGTAAAAACATCAATTACCACAATCATTTTCTTTGCTTTATTTGTTTACTAACAGCACAGCCTGGCGTTGCCCATGCAACTTAGAAAATGTTTAGGTATGGCCAAAAATACATATTTAAATCAAATTATAACACCAGCCTTACATAACTTAAAACTAGGACTTATATTAAAGAATATTCTTGTCAGGGCTTCACTATTTTGTGATTTTACTATTTCTTTTAAGTCTATAGTTATTAGTATGTCTGTGACAATATGCTTTAATTAAAGAATATTTTTGCCACAGCAAAAATATCATAAAAGCATATTGTCACAGCCCTGCTTATAACATAGTGCCAGACAGCTGTTTCAATCTTATGATTAAACACAAACCTTGCATAACTTATTGTACTTCATCAGTGACATGCAATTTGTTACCATTTTAAACATTAAGTGGGATTCATACCCGCATACAATGTTGTGGGAAACACTTTTACAACTGGGTCACAACACAGTTAAGAACACATATTTGCAATTTTCATGGTTTTATTATTAATCGTATTGGCACTCTTTCTTTGAGAAGTTACTTTTCTAACTATTGATTATGGATACTTATACAGGGGATATTCCTATCTACGAACACTTCCAAACACATAATATACAACTGTATGAATTTCCAAGAAAATTGACCCAGCCCTTTCTGAATGCATAGATAACAAAAAACTCACAGATAAAGTTCCATCCCTATGTTTAAGATCTATATTTCAATGACTAGTCCAACTGATACATATTATCACATCTTCAATAAAAAATAAATTATTTGGTTCTAATTGTAAAAGCCTAAAAATACAGTAATTTAAAAGTGAACTTTCTTCTGTTTATAGAGAATACAAAATAAGGAAAAACAAAGATTGTGTTTTATCGACCTTGTATGAAAAATCATGATTTCATCACAATTCTTAAATGTATTTAGTATAGAATGATCTATTTTAAATCCTAACCATATAAATATTACCATCTATATAATAATCAGCTCATCTATAATCTATATATTAATCAACTTATCTTTCTATAATATTTTTAATGACAAGTGTTAATCAAACTTGAACACCCCTCCAGAATGAAAATGAAATATTCCAGTTGATGAAGAAGAAATTGTTCCAAAATCATCTTTTATTTGGTGCTGCTGCTGCTTAAAATGAAATAAACAAATAATAGCAATAATTGTTACCATTAGAAACCATAAAGTTAAATAAACCATCAGAAAATTTTCTCTATTGAAATATTATATTTACTTGGTGAGCAGCACCAACCAAATTTGGCACAAGGCCATTTTTTTAAGGTGAATGTATTAGTTTTGACTGGGATTTGAACTCGCATACTACGATTCCAGAGCCTGAGCTTTTGCCTTCGCTGCCCATTGAAATGTTTTTTGTGAGAAATTAGAAACAATGAAAGCATTGACTTTTCAACCAACACTTTAATATTTATTTCAAATAATTTAGACAAACCAATTCAAATGTTAAAGGCATAAATGAATTAAACCAACTTTAAATATCCATGAAGTTTTCCACACGTTCAGCTAATGAATGATTACTTTAAATGATATGTCACCAAATTTCCTATTATTACAAGAGTGAGTCAGAAATTAATCATAATTTATACTAAAAGATGTTTTATGGTGAAAGGGCAGATATTTTTTGGACGCGTCCTCTTACATGCTATCAAAAATATTATTTAGCTATCGTTATAATCAGTGGTTGAATGAATATAATGACTAATTTGTACAATCGTTCTTACAAAGTAATTCTTTAACTACATTGTTTTTAATAATGGGAATGATAATTGTTTAAATACACATTAAATACTCTATTATGAATATTAAAAACCCTATTAGAAATAAAAAGAGATGGTAAATAATTGTGCTTTTGTGCTTCCTTTATGGAAAGCACAAATCATTATAAAATTAAGTGAAATTTAAATATGAATTAAGAATATCATTTTCAACAAAAAATAGGGTCTTTTTTATAAATTTGAAAAACAATTTAAAATTCTATTGATTGAATAAAATAAAATCTAACCAAACATGAGCAGTGTCCAGGAGTAAATATTGTCCAATATTTTTTCACCAGACAAAATCAGGAACAAAATACAAAAAATAACTATTGAAATTCTACCAAAATAAATAGTTTTCCTAAGAAATAAATAATCACAAATAAAGACTGAGTTTAGTTTCTCTGTCGACCAAATTACAATTATTTCATGCCAAAACAATTTCTATAGAATTTTTATCATTTATAATTTATTTTCTTGCTGCTGCTGCCAATTTCATAATTGTCTGTTGTCTGCTCTGAAATGATGCTCTTTGGCAAGTTTGACTTATCATTTATTCCTCTTCAACAAAAATACTCATCATGTTCAAGCAATCTCTTATCAATTGGAAACATTGCGAAATCACAATTTAAACAGTGAAAGAAATTGTTTTGCTTAAAATAAAAAATAAATGAATAACCTTTTAATAAAAGATTAAGAAACAAACAATTCCCTCACTTAATCATAAGGTTTGTTTAAAAAAAAAAACCCTGATTATTGTTCAGTCAGTGAGTCAGTCTGACCAGTCGGTCAAGGACAAAGAAGGACCAATAAAAGAAGACCAAAAATATCTGGTCAGACCGAGGGTCTTTTCTTCAATTTATCACAGTTTTTTTTTCTTTGATTAACAACAAATAAAATAAATTATTCAAAATAAGTAATAATTCTAAATAAATAAAATCTGTAAACTTTTCCCCCAAAAAATATCAATTACCAGAAAAAAAAGTTTCAACGTGTCAAAGATTTCGCTGTGTAGTTGTACAACAACAATAATAATAATAATAATTGTTGTTGTTGTTGTTATTATTGATAAAATTTGAATTCAATTGAAACTTTTCTATTTTAATTATTGTGTAGAAATGTGTTTTGTTTCAAGTAGGACAAAATTCCCCCCACCAACCCTCTCCCTTATTTGCAACAACAAAACACATTTCAACGGGTGTTTAAAATGAATGGAAACTACTACTTCCTTTCGTTTAATGATTTTGTTTTAGGGTTGTTGGTTGTTACTTTACAATCGTTGGTGAACCAACACCAGTGCAATAATCATCATCTGTCGTTCAACGTTCGTATCATCGACGACGCATGTCGGGTTCATTCCGTTATTATATGGCTTTGACAATATTCCTTTTACAAAGAATACACATTGCAGCCTAAGCCAGCCCTACAAATAACTACAGAATTAAACGAAATGGAAAAAATAATAGTCAAGTTACAGTAACGACAAAAATATTCTACAATAAATTCACATTTTGCTTCCACCCACCGGTCTTTAAACTCAATTATTGACATGTTGACTTCGAACTCACACGCACACACCCTCCATTATAATTTTTTTCTGTGGAATTTAGACACTAAATCTATCAGATTATAAAAATAAAAATGTAAATAATGATTAAAGGTTTGGGGCTGGTTGGTGTGGTTGTGGGTACCTACCGTGGGTGAGGGTGCTCATGCTCAATTTAATAACGCTAGAAAATTATCGATCCCCCAATTCTTTAGAATTGCCGTTAACGACACATTAAACCTAAAACACCAAAATAGCGGGGGTCCATTTTATATGTTAGAAACATTTTTTTACTGTTTTTTTTCCTCCAAAAATTGTGAATGATATTTTTTTGTGTGTAAGAAAAAAAATCTTTAAATAATGAATTTGTTCCATTATCTTTTGGTACTAGTGTCCTTCCAATCGATATTCCACAGGAAAAAAAGGAAAGAAAAAGGTTTCTAAGTTTCCTTAGAAACCTTTTTCTTTCCTGAAAGTGGGTGTGATTATTAGGTCGACATGTCGACCATTTGATCAACAATTCAACCAATTGATCAACAATTAGAAAATAAATCACACAGACCGCCGCCGCGGACATCGGCGGCAACCAAACAACAACAGGTACTACTGGGGGGGGGAATTAGTAAGCAATAAGTTGCTTGTTGTGATAAATTAGGATATGTTGGTTGTTATGGTTTCGCTTCAAGTTCATGTGTGCATTCATTGCATTGCATCCTCATCCAACAAAACATGGAAATAAAGATATCGGTTGTTGTAATGTTGTGTTGTAGGTATGACAGGACATTAGAATATTTTTTTTTACCTCACCGATCATTGAAGCCAAAATTATTTATTAAAAAAAATATTTATTTAAAAGAATGAGAACATTTAAAATTGAATTTATTTATTTATACATAATACAATCGCTGTTTTAAACAAAGTGAGGGTTAACAATTTTCTGACATGTCCTGTCATACCTAGTGTGTTGTGTGTGTGTGTGTGTGTAGAGTGAGTTTGTTTGCCGGGTTTGGCCACCAGACAGGCCACACACCACCACCCACTTGCACTTGCATCCCACCACAATCATTGTGTTTGTGCTGCTGCCTGCATCATCAGTAAGCACACACAGCCAGCACTTCCACTTCATCCCATATCGTAACCACGGGAAGAAGCCCCCCACCCCACCCCTGATGACTCGCAACCGGCTTTTCAGCTTTGACCGGGATCATAAAAAGGAAAATAAACCGAGACATTTTTTAATTCATTTTGACTGGACATTTTCGATCTTTATCTGAGTGTAATAAATAATAATGTCCAATTCATTTGTTTCTCGCTTTCTTTCAATTCACTTACCTGGTTTCAGTTACAGAAGAACAGCCAGTGAGTGAGTGGAGTCTGGACTGGAGTAGTGAACGAGCGACGTACCACCGACCGACTGATGATCACATTATTATAGTAAACGTCAATAAACAAATAAACCGATTTATTTACAATTTATCCTATTGTTTTTTATTCACCGATTTCACAAATATTATTTATGCTTGTCTTGTCTTCAGACTTTAAACTCTAAAAGACAGACCTTTCGGAATAAGAGGAATAACGAGTGATTATTATTAATCTTCGGTGGTGTTGGTGTGGGTATGACGATACAAGGACGGTCGGTCGGTAACAACACACACACCTACCTTTATTCCTAGTGTTTACAAAATATTTTCTTGTAAGAAAATGAACCTTTCTTGTGCTATTTCCAACAACATTAAACATTATACATTAACCCTTAATTAACAAAAAATCTATTTATTTAGTAAGAAGTTTGTCACGATGTTCCAGTGGAACAACAAACCTCCTATCTGCTTTCTAAGAATTATCTGAAACCAATTTATTCGTAGACAAAAAAAAGACTCATTGTAACAAATACTAAAAATACATAAATATTAACTAAATTCATATAGAAGCTATTTTAGGGTTTAATCTTTGCAGTAGATGGATGTCATTCATTAATTCAGAGTCAGGCTCTCCGTCTCACAGTGAATCTCTTCGAGATTAAGGCTTCTTCTTCTGGATTACAAAATTTTTATGGGCAGGGGCTTTCTTTACTGTTATTGTTCAGTGTCAGCAGTTTAGTTTACTCCATGCATTCCCGGATTAGCAATAAGATAAATTTAAATAATAAAAAATATTACTTAAAATACAATGAATAAAATTTAAAAGAGTAGAGTGGACTGACTGCCCTCTGTTTCTCTTAATCAAACGAAACAACTAAGTGGTTTTAAATTTTATTCGGTTGTAATGATTTTTGGTCCTATTAAAACAAAACAAAAAAAATCAAACGTGGACTTATTTTACTTTCTAGAGGGATGGCCAATTTAATGTTTGACACAATAGAGAAGCAAACGGTGTATTTTGGGCAGACAGAAAGGAAGTAGGCAAGAAGCAGCCAGAAGCGGGCAGGCAGGCAGGTGTGTCAAACAAGCAGCAAAGTAATTACATTTGCTCGAAGGTACGAAAGTTAGTTATCAAGTTAACAAGGTTAATTTGCAATATTTAATATTGCTTGAAATAGCACAAGAAAAAATTAATTTTTTTTACCAGAAAATATTTTAAAAAGCAGGGAGTCAATTAAGGTGTTTGTTTGTGCCGTCGTGTCGTGTACGAGTGGTCACCCCCAATAGCATCCTCTTCACCCACCAAAGATTAATTAATAATCACTCCCTCGCTCGTTATTAATCCCCCTTCCCCAATAAAACTGGTTTATTTTATTCATTTATTTATCTATATTTTTGTAAAAGTTATCAAGTAGAGTCAACGAACGAATTGAAAATAATTGTTACCAATATCCATCCAACCAATACCTTTCTATTTTAGAGATCCAAAAGGCAGCCAAGAAGCTCCTGTAGAATGTTAGAAAAACCGAATGAACGTGTTTAACGGGTCTTCCCTGATCAACAACAACGAAAGTATTTAATTTTTTTGCCTAAACGATTATGACGACGATGATGATGATGTGTAACAGCTGCTAAAAGCATATAATTTTGATTAAATAATACTAGCTTAAAAGAAATAGACCAACCTAATTCCTTTGGAATTAAAAAAAAAAAAAATAACACTTACACCGGGGAGTTCTGGACCAGGACCACTGGTGGTGGGTTCGTCCCGATTTTAATGCTTTATGAATGAATTAAATAATGAAAAATTATTAACATTTTTAGTAAGAAACGAGAAATCTTGTCAGTTTTTCTGTTTTGTGTTTGTGACCTGAACAAGGTTCCATTTCGGGGGAGGTGTGTGTAATCAAGTTGGTTCTAGGATGGGTAAGTTAAGGAAATAAATGTCATATTTTGAAGACAAAAAACACGATTTAAAATAACAGAATTTTTTTTTTTTTTTTTTAGAAAAAATTCGAATTTTAAATTTTTTTTTATCAAATTGCTTTTTATCGTCAAATGGTTGCTCTCTCTCTCTTTCTGATTGTAGTTCAGGTCGGTATTGTTCGACTAAGAAAATAGGTATTATTTGAAAGGTTAGAAAAAGAATTAAAAAGTTTAAAAGATGAATTACTTAAAATAAATTTTACATTAAGCAAAAAGTCATTAAAAAAATATTAAGACTTTAATAAATATTTATTTTCTAAATTATTTCATTAGGACTTTTTAAAATTAAATTCTACTGTGTTGTAACGAACTGTTGTATTTTTGTACTTTCTACGAATAAACAATAAAAAATATTTTGTGTTGAAAATAAAAGTAAACAATGATTTTTTTTTTAAAGATCCAATATCAATTTTTTAGGCCTTAAATCTACTCTCATTTATTGGCAAGAAACTGTTTTTTTCCTCATCTCATCAACCAAATCACAACAATAAAATTAAAAGCAGGTCCAATCCAACTTATTTTCCATATGTGACATGATTTTTTTTTATCTGTAAATTCTTTAATAAATTATTTATCAAAACATTATTTTGTTTAAGTCTAAAATTTATTTGTGTGTGTGTTGTTTTTTTTTAAATTGATAATTGTTAACTATTTTCAATAATTGCACTCACTACAGTGTACACTGTTTTAGAATAATACAAGGATTCATCCTGGTTTAAAAAAATAACCCATAACAAGTAGTGGCCAACAAAAAACGTAAATACTCGAATAAACGAATTGGGATTTCTCAATTTCGAAGCAAAAGCATTTTCTTTTTGCCATTAACCTATTAATTGAAATAGTCAGTTAAAAATAATTAAACTAAACGTAAAAAAAGAAGCAGATATTGTTTGTGTGTCTTGTCGTCCCTTATGTGACTCCATATGTGAAATGAAATATCTTTACGAAATGAAATTATTTTATCTCAGTCGTAAGCAAGGTAACTAAAAACATTAAAACATCGGCTAAGAAATCAGAACCTATTCAAGGTCTCAAAAATATTTAATTTAATCAATCTATTTTTATCATAACAGAACTAAGAGAGCAACCAGTCAGGACTTTTTGTATGGTTTTGCTTCTTTTTTAGTTGATGTCATCCTCCGAAAATTAGTTCCCAATATTTAACAACAAACAAAAAGACCAACAACAAACAGTTATTAATTTTAGAAAAATGTTTCACTTACTTTCTATTAAAGGTATAACCTATAATTCCACATTTAATTCCGGGTTTTGGTTTTGACCATCACAAATATTGTCATTTGATTAAAGGTAAAAAAGACCATCGAGAAAGAGAATCCATCATCGACTTGAAGTGTTCGATATTGTTGCAATCAATCTTGATTCTGCGTTACAGTACACCCACAATGCACTGCGCAGCTAACACAAGTACGGTGGACCATATAAACCATAAATTGTATATTGTTTGCTTTAATTTTCAACGTTGCTCAGCTGAATGATTTTCCTTTATTATTTTATTATTGTATTTTATTTAATTCCAGTGTAAATCCTAGTTTGTAGTTTGTTTGTTTTTTTTAGTTTTAAAAATCTTAAATTTTTATTTAATATTTTATAAGATGAAAACTTAACTTTAATTAAAAAATCAGGCCAAGGTTTTTATTTTTTGTTTTGTTTAATGGCTATTTTTCACAGCTATTTAATGCCAGAAATATTTTTCTTTCCAATTAGGTTTCTTTCTTAGGAAACAAATTTCTATAAAAGGATTATATTAATTGTTGATTGGTTGTTGGCTTGTATTTTTTTTTGTGACAAATTAGGTGTGTGGACTTATCATCACTCGACGTTTCATCACCCGACTAATAATCCCGGAATTGATAAGCTTTTAATCACTTGTTTTTTTTCATCACATAGTCACTTAATCACTCTGAGAATTTTAATTATTTGGGGGTTTCTGAAAGCATTGAATGGTGTTTGTTATACCAAATATGTTTTCTCTAAAAAGATTTTTTTTTATCACATTATTTGTACATTTTTTAGAATCCTTAAAAAAAGGGGTATAGACATGTTATGAAGAATCCTCATTTGAGGATTCTTCATAATATGTCTATACCCTTTTTTTGAAATAACCCCCAAATTGTCAAAGGTCCTAAAATTTAATGTAATAAAAACATAATTACATAAATAACATATAAATGAAATTTTTTATTTAGGATAATTAAAGTTTTCCATGTCAGGGTGATTAAGTGATCACGTGAATAAAAAAAAAAAAGACGTGATTAAAAGTCTAGTGATTATATTTCCGTGATTAGGTGATGAAACGTCAAGTGATGAAAAGTTAGTAAACCAGCTTATTCATTTGTTAGGCTATATATTTCTGGCATTAAATAGCTGTGAAAAATAGCCATTAAACTAAACAAAAAATAAAAACCTTGGCCTTTTAATTAAAGTTAAGTTTTCATCTAATAAAATATTAAGTAAAAATTTAAGATTGGTAAAACTGAAAAAAAAAAAAAATATTATAAATGAATATAATGTTATTAAGGCTTAAATGATGTGCTAAAATAATGTGATAAATACATTATATTTATTATCTATATCATATGATACTTCAAAAGAACTATAATTTAATGACAATGTTAGTAGTTCTAGTTGCTAAAGAATACTTTAGCAATTAGAAATAGTAACCTTGTTATCATTTTTTTACTACATAGATATAATAAAAAAAAGATTTGCAAAACTTGCTATGTAAAGATTAAAACTGACAGATATTGGGATAATCTCTATCCATTGTTTTTTGTACTTAATAAAGATAGAATAATACCTTAGATAAGTCAGTCTGTTTGAGACATGTTTGATATTTATAGCCATTAGTTCTATTAAAAAGACCTGCTAACCTACTTCTATGCGATACAGTCCAACAAATTGATCTTCCTAAGCTGCGATTAAAGTATTTTTTAAGTCCTTCTCTTTGATTCATTAGACATTGTTTTATTCAATAATGTTGATCTTTCTTAATTCTACAGGGGTTATTGAAAAAATTGGTTGTCAACCAAAAATTTATAGTGGTAAATTGTTTACCTGTTCACTGGATCCTTGGTGTCTTTGATGAACTCAACTCACTTATTTGAAAATATTAACAATCATCTTTTTATTGAACTGCAACACTCAGCAGTGATTCATTGGAACTCAAAAGATAGTCTTTATAAAACATGATAAGCAAATGTTTTTTACTTCTCAATTTTTAAGTCAAGACAGAAAATTAGTTATTTTCTCTTAATCAATTCTATTATTTGTGAACATTTTCTGCAATGCCACAATTTCAACTTAGTTTACAACCAGGGCCGTGCTCAGGGCCCCTGCAAACCCCACAACTGGAAGGGGGGCTGCAAGGCTCTTTGGTTTCACATTAACTAGGATTAACTAGAAAATCATTATCACACTTATATGTTAAAATCTGTCTGTCTGTATCTCTCTGTCTTTCTCTCTTTATATATATTTATATATCTAAGTATATATAGTCTTTGATCGAAGCCTCCAGTATGTTATAGGAGTGCAAGTTGCCTTTTTTAGGGTAAAGGGGTTGCAAGGCTTATTCTGCGTTGGAGCCGCTGTGTGGCTAAGCATGGCACTGTTTACAATTGAACTGATGCTTTTTATTTTAGAGTTTTCATCTGGTCTATTTTATGTACAAATTTGATTGACTTGCATTTGTTAAAAGTGAGGAATTTTAAAAACAGATGGAAATTGAAATGAAAGCTTTTAAAGAGAGACAGAAAATAAGATGAAACAGGAAAAAAAAATAAATAAGAAAAATTTTCCAATAAACAAATGACTGCTTTATTAATTGATTGATTTTATTTTCTATGAAAGACATGAAAATCAATCTTCATATTTTGATCAAATGTTTGTTTGCATCTTCTAATTTTCATTGGGATTAAGAGCAAAATGCCATGATTTGCATCTCATCAACTTGTTGCAAAATGCTTCTGCTTTCTGTTCTTGGCGGTCACTCGTGGTCGAGTATGACTGTCCTCCGTCTTGGTTCTGTGGACCCTTTCAGGAGGGCGCCTGAGTGTGATGTCTTTTAACGTGGAGAGATTGATGCACCAGCAGTCACCTCACGGCTCCTTGGCAGAGGAGGACCTTATTCCAATGGCATGGAGAGAACCACAATGACTGGAGGCCATCCACTGTTGAAGCCTTCCTCCACCTTCAGTGCCGTTGTGTCATTGTAGACATCATCTGCCACATCCGCCGTTGAGGTCTTGTACTAATTAACCCATAGATAGAGGGAAGATAGAGCTTAATACCTTTCCCAAGGGTATTAGTCGACATGTTAACGTAGACGGAACAACTTGGATTCAAACCCGTGTATTACAGTTTCGAAGTCTGATTGTCTATCCACTCAGCCACGTCAACTGCCCATTTCAGCTTTATTCTTTACTTAAATAAATTATATGATATTCCTACAGGCTTTACACCCTTTGAAATGACCTGTTACCATTATAAACTAGCATAGAGCCCATAATCACAAGTATAGATTAGATTGACCATTTAAATGACATTATACTATTAGGGGGAAGACCAAAAAAGACCTGGAGAAGAACAGTGGAAGGAGAGAGATAGGATATGCAGCTTTCATGGGGCAAGCTGGCTGGGATGGCTCAGGATAGGCAGAAGTGAAGGGACTTTGTTGCTGCCCAACGCACCACTAGGTGTAATGGCTGATGATGATGATGATAATAATATGGACTTTGCTCATGTCTTGTAAATTTCATGATCCTATTAAAGATTAGTAGGGCCCATATAAATTATGTCTCTAATAGTTTAACTGGACATATATAAAATATCTATTAACTATATACTAACTGAAACTATTTAAATTAGATGACATTATTACAGACAAGCGGATGTTGTTATTAACTAGAATTGCTAGTGTTCTTATCTTAAAATATATTCACCATAGGAATCAAGTTCTTTTTTAATTATTTGGGATGTGAACAAGAGTAGCAATAAGCAACCAAAATAGTTTTCTATTTTATATAAATAACACTATTCAATGAAATTTCAAGTTTATTATCTTTTAATTTGAGATAATTTTAATTTTTAGAAAATTAATCTTTCCTTAGTGTTCTATATTTTAGATAAGGATTCATTGTAATTAACCAATGAAGAGTCAGTTTTTCTAAACAAATGTTTTTTTAATAAAAATAAACAGTACTTTATCATTTAATCAACTGCGAGGTGGCAAATGAGAGAAATCTTTTTTTTTCTCCAGGCTAATACACCAAACGTCAAATATATGAATCAAGCTTGATTTGAACCTCTGAATCATTATTCAAAAGATTTTGAACACTATTTTTTATTATTATTATTAGTTCGTCCCTCGAATTTGAGTATGACCATTTTCCTGACTTAATTATGTATTCTTGAGTGGCTGATAAGGCCAATACTGGCTAGAAAGCCTCTACCACACTAGTGATAATTTTTAAGTTATGAGAATCTTATACTGAAAGGATAGATATTATAATGAAATCTTTGTTTCATTTGCTTACAAAATAATGTCTTTTGCAGTATGAAGCCTGGTAAAAACTATTATAGAGATTTATATCTTTTTAATCTTCAAATTTTAAGCTTAAAGCAAATTAACATTGGACTAAATCAGATCTGATGACAGGCTTATATAAAAATTTTTTTTTTTTTTTTTTTTTTTTTTTGCTGATAAGCTGACCTAAAACTTGCCAGGTCATCAGTCTGTATTCAAAGATAGGAATCTTTAAAAAAGAGAAATCACTTCAAAAAAAGCTATTTCTATTAAAGTAATTTGTTTTTTAGGTATCAGCAGAATTTTAAAGATTTTTCTCAACTTTTGTTTAAAATAATAATCTCCAACTGGGATCAAAGGTTAAAGTTTGTAATATTTGGACATTTTTAGTTGTTTTTAAAATAATAATCAGGTCTTTTAAAAGAAATAATTTTGTTTCACTTGTACATTGCGTGTCCAGTAAAATTGTCCACTGGCATTACACATGTGTTACTGGACTGGGAGCTTCAATCGTATTGACTTGCCTTTGTTGCTAGCAGGTCAGGGATTGATCAGAGAGAGTAAGAAAGGGAGAGAGAGAGGGATGAGGGATTCTGGATAGTAGTTCTTGTACCGAAGGAGGAGGAAAAGGCCAAAAAATTATTATTTTGTTGGAGTAGTATTAATTTTGGCTTAATTCTCTGGCTTTTAGATAGAGTATCAGTAGGGTCAATCCTACAAGTTTATAGACAGACAAATATAGTTTAACAATTCTGGGATTCTATTTTTCTTAAATTATCTTCTCTGCTGCATCTACTTGTGTTATATCCATTCCATTATTTGTGCTTAAATAATGAAATCTTTTTTGGTCTATTGTCCTAATCTCTATTGTTATAACCCCTAGATATTGCAATTCAGTAATATTTTCAAAATTATACTTAATGCTACAGTATTAAGTAGTAATACTACAATTTCCTGATAAATATTACATAATTTAATATCCAATCTAATAAACACCAGAAATTCATATTTAAATTCCCACTTGAAATTTATAAACATTTAAATGATACTCATCTACAGGTTGCAGATTCAATCTAAATTACTGACAAATATTATTTTAATATTTTGACCATAAATACAGGGTGGGACTTTTAATTTCTAGGGTTGTGTAATTGGTCAATCTCTCAATGTTAAAATCGTTTTCTGGAAACTCTACAAAAGAATTTATCTGTCCATTTAGTTTTGAGATTTGTTGTCATGTCATTGTCTCTTTCAAAACTTAAAAATAAACAGAAAGTTAAACAAGTGAAAATCATAAGAAAGCAACAAGCTTTTCTTCTCATTCTTTTCTCTTTGCCTCATCACTGGTCAATTCTCAATGTAATCATTTATGCAGAAAGAAAAGAATCGAACTTTCATATACAGTTGGGCCACTTTATCATCCTTCACTTGACAAAGAGCCAATCAGATAGCAGTATTAATTATTTTATAATTCCATAAAAAATTTCAATCCTTTTAAATATGTTTTACATTTTTTTTTAAAGAGAACAAATAGTGAAAATATATTTATTGCACAAAAAGGTGAAATTACAATTTTGGACTTTAAACTAAGAAAAATGACTAGATTGTGCTCAGTTACAGCTTTTCAGATTTAAAAAGTTGACTGGTTAAAATAATTACATGATAGTTAATTAAATAATTGATTAAATCATGATAATTATTTTATTAAGCATTACAAAAAAAGTTATTTCTGGGTATCCAATATATATATTTTGAGTTTGGCAAAGATGGATTGGTGTCACCTTGGATTGAGTGCAAGTATGACACAAGGCCACTTGTATTAATAATAAAAAAGGTAATTATAATAGAGCAATTGGGATTTAAACTTGTGAATAAGGATTTAAAGTCCTAGCTTTTAACTATCCACTATTATAGATTTTTTTCAAGAAGAAATAAAACTAATAAAAAAGATTCAATTGTAAATTTCTACAGATGAAAAAGTAATAACTTTAAGATAAAGATCTTTTTTCAGAAACCATTTTATCCATTGAGCAGTGATATTTTTCAGGAAAATGAAATCGGATATTGCATTTAAATGCAAGAACAGTGACTACAGTCAATGGGAGGAAACTCTGGTGAATTTACTCTCAGATAAAAAAAAAAAAAAATTTTTATTAGACATGAAGACAAAAGAAGATCTTTTCTAAAATCTCTATTCTTCTCTGTGTTACTAAAGGTTGGTTTTCCGGTGAAGGACAGTTTTTGCAGCTCACCAAACAACAGATTTATTTTTTTACTTTATTTTCTTATTTTGTTAATAAACTTAGCACTTTTCGTTAACTTTTCTTCTTTATTTAACAAAATTCTTTATCTACCTATAATGGTCTTATTCTTGTTGACAGTATTGTCCCAAAAGTTAAGGTCTCAAGAACAAGTGAATTTGAATATCTAAAAGGAAAACTTTCTGAACATACTAAATTTTTAACACCATATAGATATGTGCAATATCTTTCTGTTGTGAAAAAGTATGAAGTACAAATATTTTATTTTACAAGATATTAAAAATTTATGAACTATTCTAAACCATGAAGGTGTCCAAAAGTTAAAGGCTACCTTAAAAAGCAATAAAAAACATAACATAAAAAAACATAATTTTTTTTCAATATTTGGTGAATAACCATTTCCAAGAGATGACATCTTTTGCCTCAAGAATTAAATTTCTTGCAAAATGATGAGTTTATCTTATTCCATTCATTTTTCAATGATTTCCAAAGTTCATCTTTGTTTTGGGGTCATGCTTGATCAGCAATAAAATTCCAAGCGTTTTCTATTGAGTTAAGATCTGAACTTCTGACATGGACAGTCTATCACTTTAATTCCTTCCTGAACCAAAAAATACTTTTTTTTTTTTTGTTTGAATATTTTTTTTGCTTTGAGATGAAGCAATGCCATGAATATTGAAAGCTATGTTGTTAAAAAAAATTGTTTGACCATCCCTTAAAGGCAAACAAGTGGATCCCATCCAGCAGCTGACATCATTCCCTACTCAATCACGCTGCCAATACCAAATTGTTTTTTTGCACAGACAATATTCCACTAGTTCTTTATAGGACCTGTGTCTTCCCATTAGAACCAGTTACATTATACTTTATCACTGAAATGAACAACCTCTGACAATCACTTATCTGTCCAAACGACATGTTGTAGTGAAAAACCTAGGTTTGCCTTCTGATTTTTTTTTTTTAATCCAAGGTTTCTTTGGAATCCTGAATCACACAACCTCCTAGGAACTGTTTGACATGATACTTTGACATCAGATATCAAATTTACTTGGCATGATATTTCAGCAGCAGCACTTTTAAAACCTATGAAATGGTCCTCCAGCTTGGATGATCTTTTATGACACCTACCGGATCTTCTTGATTCTTCATCCGTCACAATACTTAAATTTTACAACAATGCGTTTCTTCACTGGTGCAGTGGTGCGGTGCAGTGCAGCCACAGGAAGCACCACCAGGATACATTCCTAATTGAAATCTTTGAGAAGATAAAAAATGTTGACAAATAATAGATTTTCCCAGTGAAATACAATTAAGTGTCATGTTTTAGCCCTACTTTTGGACACCTAGATTTTTCAGAATTGTTAATAATCACTTACGAAATAATTCTTGTGATAAAATTTTCACCATGGATGTTGTTCTTATTAGTTTTTTCTAATAAATATTTAAATACTCTTGTTCTTACTGGCTCTTAACGTTCGGACGTTACTGTGGACGGTGATTTTGGCAGACTCACAAATGAAAACCTCGATCTTCAAGTTGAGTTTAATCGAAATCTATACATTTCAGAAGACAAAAATGGAAATGATATAAAATTATCAAAAAAATAAATAAAATTGGAATAGAAAAACGTTATTTATTTAATCTCACATTGGACAAAACCCGAAATTAAAGAGTACTCTAAGAGTACATTTAAGAAATAAGTGCTTCAGAGACCAAAAATCGGTCACGATGCCACCCACCAGCCACCACAAGACGAGAGACACACGACACGACGCGTCATCATGCATGAGCAATATGGGCATGGCATCAACAGAAAATCCAAATACCTGACTGACAATGAAAGGAATATTTAAAAATATAATTTTAGTATTAAAGTAATAATTAATCGGTGAGAACTTAATAAAGACTGGTTCAATGGTTAATTCCTTGAATTTTGGTAGATTTTCTAAATTAGACTTTTTGGCTTTTTAGTCGAAATATAAAATGTGAAAAAATATAAAAGTGGAATTTTTCTGTTGTCACCGGCAGAGCGTTGTTGCCCAGAGTTGAATTTGTACCAATTTATCAACAAAAAGAAAAAAAAGCAACTAATCTTGGATTTGTTGCAATAAATATTCAGATCCTCATTTATGTTGAAATATTTCTAATTTTACACAGAGAAAAAGGTAAAAATTTTTAAAGAAATATCGGGATCCGTAGACCATACCAAAAACGCTTTCTTCCAACTTATCACTGAGATTTAGTTTTTGTCATGTTTTTACGAAACTAAAACATCTAAAAGCACAGTTGATACTTTACTATTCATAAAATACAAATTAAAACGATTTTAATAATTTAAGTCATTAAATAAAAATTTAAATAGAAATTATTTAGAGGAGTTATACGAAATAACGGATACGTTGAAATAACGCACATGCGCGTAGTAAATATGGAGGTAAGTTAAATGCCCTTGTGTGTCTGAACCCTGCCCAATGAGGGTAGTGGATATTTGACTACATTTCAAAAATATTTATTTACTTCTTAAATGATTGCCGAGTTAAATATACTCTATTATGTAAGTTGACTTCATCTTGCGAAAATATTTCATACGTTTGAACTAATTCTGCTTAAAAAAGCCCACGTATTTATTCCCTCACGGACAGTAGTAGAGAAAACAGTGAGTACACACAGCAACAAATCTCTCCCCTCTCTCTACGGCACAATCACAACAACAACACGATAACAGGATTAGGTTTGCAAAGCATGAGTAGGTTAGATCAGCTTTATCGGCGAGTTCTCATCTCTCGGCTTTTTACGAAAGGTTGGGGTAAACCTGAAAATTTGAAAAGACTTTTTGATTGTCGGAAAATCATCTCAAATCGAGAAGAATGCATGAAATTAATTCCGCCTGATTATCCCGTCCATGTTGACAAAGATGTTACAATGGATGATCATCGGGTTATGGAGGGCCATTTCTTGTCGCCCTTTGCCCTCTATATGGCCGACGTCATGCCGAAAGAAGTGGAAATTGCCAGATTTCAAATGATCATGCCGAAATCCTGGAATACGAAGCTGAAACCAATTTGTGTCCATTTGGGTGGAACAGGCGATCATTATTTCTGGAGAAGACGAACTTTGTTGGCGAAACCGTTATTAAAAGAATCTGGCATAGCGTCTATCATTTTGGAAAACCCTTATTACGGTGTACGCAAACCGAAAAAACAACTTCGTTCCGCTCTGCACAATGTAAGTGATTTATTTGTAATGGGTGGTGCTTTGATTATGGAGTCACTGGTGTTATTTAATTGGTGTGAGAGGCAAGGTTGGGGCCCACTTGGTATCACAGGTATCTCCATGGGAGGTCACATGGCATCTTTAGCGGCGTCTAACTGGGACAAACCCATCTCTTTGATTCCTTGTCTTTCTTGGAGCACAGCCTCTGGTGTGTTTACCCATGGAATTTTGAGTGAAGCCATTCCTTGGCGTGTTCTCCAGACACAATACCACGAAGAACAAGTATATGCTACAGAAATCAAAAAACTTATTCAGTCTCCAGAAGACGTAGTAAAGGCTTATAGTCTGGGCAAAAAATTTGCTCAGGATTACCCAGAAAGTAGAAAAGAGCTTACCGAGGTTCTAAGCAATTTTCGCAACCAGAACAAAGATTCAATCAAAAAAATCTATTCTAATTTCAAAACGGAAGCGTGTGAAAACTCCATCTCATTATTAAAGCAGGTTGGGACCAATCACTTCTTGGAACTTCAATCAAATAATTTTAATAACCATCAAAATAACAGAGAAGAAACAACAGCCATATCACATGATGATTCCAATTTTAGTTATGTGTCCCCAATGATAGAAAGTGAAAAGAAAACCTCATCTGCTTCTGTGAAAACAGAAACAAAATCAAGATATCTTTCACTTTCGTACGCCCTCGCCAAATCCCAAATCAGCAAATCAAAAAAAAAACAAAATGGAGAAAAAAGCAAATCTTCTTCGAGTCCCGTTTCTGAAGAAGCCTTGAATTTTATGCGTGGCGTCATGGAAGAATTCACTCATTTGGGAAACTATTCTCAACCGGTTGATACAAGCTTGATTATTATTGTTGCTGCTAAGCAGGATGCTTATATTCCTCACGATGGAGTCTTAAGTTTGAAGCAAATCTGGCCCGAGGCGGAAATTCGCTACATCGATTCTGGCCATATATCGGCATTCCTTTTCAACCAGAAAAATTTTCGACAGGCAATCACTGATGCTTTTGACAAACAGATAAAGAAATATTATTGAATGATTTTTTTTTAGGAAACCAAAAATGAAACACAATCAGAATAAAGTTTTTAAAAGAAAAATAAATCTGGTTTTTACTTTTACATTGATTAAATGACAACAAATGAAAAACAAGAATAATCCAACAAAACACCTTTAAAAAAAAAAGTGTTTTTATTTTTGATATTGCAGCAGCAGTTTAGCACTGTGCATTAATAGAACATTCGAAGTAGTAATGAGTTATAGATCATAAAGCTATTGTAGAAATAAATGAACAAAAAAGGTTTTTGTCTAAATTTATATTTGTAATTATTCAGACTTTTATTCTTAACTTAGTTATCATATTTATTATGTTATATTAACAATGAATATTGCTTTGTAAATTTATGAAATAGGTTTTGATTAATATTCAAACTTCTATTCTCATCTTCATTAATATTTTTATGAATTTTATGTGAAGGTTTCTTGAGTATTATAAGCATTATAATGAAATGTACATTGTTATCATCAGAATGTTACAGGCAAAAAAACCTTAATGATAATCAACTAAGCATCTTTCGTAGAATTATTTTCTATTTGAACTAATGTCATATCTTTCTAAATTAATATTTCCTACTCTTTTAATAAGTAACTTGTCATTACCCAAATTACTGTTAGGCTAAATTTTAAATACTTCAAATCTTGGTAAGATTTTTGAAACAGTAATAGATAAAGATTATTAAGAGTTATAGCCTGTTTTTAAAAATTCTACAAATATTCACTAAGAGGCACACTAGGATCAATAACTTAAACTAAGTTCAAATTAGAATGTTATATGCTGTTCTATTAGAATCATACTTGAATAAGACGGCACAGTACTTAAGATATTTTCAAAATGTTAAGTTAATCATTAAATTTTATATGCATATTGTTGAACTTTTCGATAAAAGTTCTAAACAAAAATTTTTTATTTATTCAAATATAAAAAAAAAACATTCTGAATCCTATAAAATGTAGACATTTATGTTTAAAAATATACAAATACAACTCTTTTTCTATTAACAAACTGGTATAAAAAGGAAAATTATTTTTTTGAAATCCCATTCTAAAGTGCAACATTTAGGAAATCTTTTTTATCTTGGTGAATCTTTTGATAAAGCATTTAAAAATTATTCATTAAGAAAAAATGAAAATAATTCATTAAATTATAAAATGTCAGCTTTTTTGTTATCAGAATCAGAAGGATATTTTTAATTATTGCTTCTGATTTTTAAATTAAACAAAAAATAATGTTTTAAATTTAACCAGAAGATACTTCAGCTGTGCTTCTATCATTCTGGGAAATTTTAAAGCAATTTGATAATCTGATTAATTTCTTTAAAAGCTGAGTATTTTTATTTAAAATAAATTTCAATGATTTTCTATTTACCACCCAATTACACTAGTAATTGTCTGATAATTTAATGAATGACAAATTCATTTTTGAAAAAACAAAAGTTTCTTAATTATAGCACCAAATTTATAATGTACATATTTTTATATGTAATCCATTTGAATTTATATAATTTTTTCTTTTACACAAGTTTGAAAAAAACAAAAACTCTTTTTTTCCCCCAATGGTCTGTTTTTTTTTGGGTTTTTTTCCAATAGAGTCTTAATATCAGGTTTGAATTTATCATGAATCGTCCTCAACTCTGATTATTTTTGTAGCTTTTATTAAATCTGCATCATAAAAATAATTCAAGAAGAAGAACAAATCCTGAAAATAGATTAAAAGCAGTGCAAATAGAACTGGCTTTATGACTGATTTCTATATAAATTGAAACCTTATATCAAGAAACAAAAAATAATAAAAAGAAACATCTATAATTAGTTTATCACATGTGCCTAAAAGAATGCAGCATAAGTATGAATATTTGATCTTTATACATAATATATATTTGGAATTCTATTCTGTATGTGAAATTTTATATTTATATGCGTTCGTATATAAAACAAAAAATACTTCAGCTTTAATAATGATTTGAAAAAAAGTTGTGTGAAAAATTTTGAATGAATTTTGTTTAAACTAAATTGGGTTTGATTTCAAGTGAAGTCATTCAAAAATATATTTTATAAACAAACCCATTTCTAAAGATTTTTATTTGATTTGCTCTTGAGAAAGCTTTTGTGTGATTAATAGAGAAAATATAGAAAAGGGTGTGTGTGATGTTTTAAAAACAGAGGAAAAACATTTGGACAGGAAAGAAAGATTTATAGATGTCAGATTTTGGTGTGTATGTATGAGTGATATATATATATATATATATATATATATATATATTAAAAGTAGCAAAATTGAAAAAATAGAAAATATTTTTTCTAGATACGATGTTATCAATGTTTTTGCTGTTTTGTAGACTTTATTTTTATCAAATTGCCTATTTTTCTGTGCACTGTAAGAAGCTATAAATATCAGTATTACATGAAACTCTGTAATTGCATCAACTTGATGGCTGAATGTAGTTAAGTGTTGAATGAAATAAATACCAAATGAAAATTTTCTATTTTTTTCTTTTAATTTTTTAAAAAGGGTTTTCCTTGAAATCTTATTAAGTAGAATGTGGTACACTGAATAAAGGTGTTTTTAGTTTTGAGAATGGGGTTTAATTCCCACAATAAGACAATATAAACCAAGCATACATTATAAGACTATTTCTATCCAATCAAATTAGATGAAACCAGTTTCTCCCTGTGAATTGAATAAAGGGTGTGGTTCAGTTCTGTGAAACCCAAGGTTCAACCAGGATAACCTGAAGAAGCCCAAAATATTGTAAAGATTTAGCCAACTTTGTGTAATGTTATGACATTAATAAGAAACTAGCAAAACCCGTATAAATTCCACGGTAGTTAATAACTTCAACCCCACATAAGCATAAGCCTTCTCATCATAACATAAGAAAACAATGAAA
>JAUZSX010003737.1:0-22367 GCA_034780655.1 Idiosepius hallami
CCTAACAAAATCTTACAATTTTTGAAAGAAATAAGACTATATAACAAAATTTAAACTCTCCCATTTTATAGAAACCCTTATTACCTTCATCATTAACCAATATTTATCTAAAACCAAATGCACTACCAATTCCTCACCAGAATCCGGCATTAAATAACCTCTAATGGTTTATATGCCGTTAAACAAATCAATCAATCATATCAATGTTTAAATTATGTTGATTTTATTGTAGAGCATATGTACCAATGGGAATGCTTAATAAGCAAATCCTAAAACAATTTCGAGTTGCAAAAAAAAAAAAGTAGATTTAGAAAAACAAATAAAAAACAGTAGAGAGTCTAAGAATTAACTATATAAAAAATCAACAGGAACAAACTTGTTGAAAAGATCTTTAGAAATACTAACTTGAAAATGAGGTGTCAAGAGAAGAATAGAAAAAAATCATATAAAAAGAATGTGAGTTTTAATTAAAAAAAAAACCTAACTAGAATAAAACAAGTATTAATAAACAAACTGTTTGGGTTTTTTTTTTACCAGCTGAGCCAAAATTTCATTAAATTTTGTGGGGAGCCTTTTTTTAAGAAGTGGGGGACCTCCAGTGATTGAAAATGCTTGCTTGTCACAGCACCCATGTCAATTACTAGTTCAATCCATAAACAAAAGAAAGGGCAAAGAAAGACAGACAGATTAAAGAAGAAACAAAAAGAGAGAAAAGGGTAAAAAAAAAAAGAATCCCAATCATTCAATTGTAGAAGTAAATGATGTGAGGAGTGGAAGCTTCATATCAAGAGCCAATTCAATTCAAATTGAATACTGATAATTAAAATGAGAAGTCTAAAAAAATAAATGGAAATAAAACCCAAAAGAATGAAATTAACTACAGAAGTTCAAGTAGAAAATTAATGATTTATAAACACATGCACACACCCTTTATTTCTCTTTAGTTTAAGACATTCATATATTCCAGTTAAACACACTTCATTTGGTATTTGATAAAACACACACATAAAGAGTTAAAAGGAAAATTTAATTTCAGTTTGACATCATTCAAAAAAATTAAAAATTTTTTGTAAGAACATAAATTATAGAAAAAATTTAATTTGCCACAATTTAAGAAAATTATTATATTTAAAATTCAATTGACCATTTTTTACCTCATAAAAAGTGTCAATACATATCTTGTTAAAGCTTCCTAGTTGATCATTTTCTACCAAAAAAAATTACCCACTATCTAAACTATCAGTAGTTCCACTAAGGATAACTCCATAATATTGATATTCCCTTGAATGGAGTCATATAATTGTACAAAGATTATTCTTAACAAATAATATTCCAATGCTAATAAAAAAAAATCTTCTAGTTGGACCAAATTTGTTTACAAAAAAAAAAAAAAAAAAAAAAATTGCAGTATTGTTTTCTAAATTCAATGTTTTAGTTAAAATGTTTTTACAATAATCTTCAATAAATATTATTAAATTCTTAAACTAAATGAAAATTTCCTTAGAAAAACAGTGATATTTTATACAGCTATATTTTTTGTCAGTCATCAAATAGATTAATTAGAAGATTCTAAAATTGTAATCTTTGATCATGAAATTAAAGTAGAATTCTAATTATAAAGAATTCAAGTTTTTGACAATACAAAATGATTAATTTAAGTAACTAGTGATAATCTTCATAGCATTATATTCTTGGTAATTATTCTTTTGCACCCAGTGGTGCATTGGGCAGAAAAATTTTTTTTTTTTTTTTTTTTTGCTGTTTCTGTAGCATACTTGTTTTTACAAGAAGTCGCTAGCCCTACGCTTAATTCCGAACCCGGAGGACATTTTTTTGGTCTTTTGAAATCAATGTTGTCCTTCACCTAGATGAACTACTCTCCCAAGTTAACGAGCCCCTTCTGCCTGAGACAGCTAAAGGTAGATAGAATGGTTTTGACAGATTTAAACTCGCGTACTATGATTCCATAATCCAAGCTTTTACCAATGCTCCACCTTGCTGCTCCTGGTAATACAATAGATAAATGTTACTTACCTCTGAGGTTTTTAATAAAGTCTTCAAGTTTCATTCGTTTTTCTGATTTGATGTTTGAATTATGCAGGTCTGTATTAAGCATGATTATAGCAAAAGCCAGCAGGAAGATAGTGTCTGGGTTTCGGAAGTTTTTTATTTGGTCAGGGTTGCATATACAATATCGATGAGCAAATGCCTATAAAGAAATTTTTTTATTTTAAAAATAAATTTAATGATAAAAAAATATCAGAGAAACAGAAATAGATTCAAAGTAAAAAACTCTAAATTAGTTCAGTCCATTTTAAAAAACTGATCATAGAAAAAAAAAAGGAGGAAAAGATCAATTAAAATCCTCAAAACTTCTATTACTATAATAGAACAAGCAACCAAGTGTTAAACTTTTATGATTGAAAAAGTGTTGAAAATTCTAAAATAAAGTTTCAATAGTCATTAGAAAAGTCAGGATTTTCTACTTTTAAAAATAAAATTCAATCTTTATTTCATAAATATTTTTTCTGATAAATGTTTTTTCTAATTATCTTTATTATTGTCATTATAATAAATAGCATTAATTTATGGAAATTACCAAACATAAATTGAAAATACATATAATACATGTGAGTGGAGAATTTTTTTTGTTGTACAGACAGGATGAAAATCTATACATAAAAAAATCCTTAGATCTGCTTATAAGGATGATACATTAAATGTCTTAAACATGTATATGAATAAAAAAAGTTTTCTTTCAAACTTAATATCAATTATTGTAGATATAATGCCATAATTACTACATTCTTTAAAGGATTAGCAAATTCTTTGAGAACCAACATTTTAACTTCCAGAACAAAATAGTAATTTATGAACTTTAGCAATTAAATTCCTTTATTTTTCAACTCCTATAAATTGTATATATAAAACCATTTTTAAAATCCCTTTAAAAAAAAAGTGAAATAATTGTTTTCATACTCACCTCCATTAATTTTTCAATTTTCTGTGCTTCACCCTGTAATAATCAAAAAGGTTTATCAAATATTATGGAAATTAAAACAAAAATTATCTGGAATATGAAAATAATATTAAAAGAAATCTTTATAAAACTGATGTCATTTACATTAAAATGAATAATGCATTCAATCATTAAAATAAAGTAAATCAATCATTTAGATAATTTTCAATTGTTTTAACTAATTTGTCATATTTCTATTTACAATTGAGTAATTTCAAAGAATATGATGATCTGAATAACATGACACCCTAAAAAATTCAGAATAAAATCTCAAATTTATTATTTTTTTACAATTAGACATTATCTTTCCTTTTTCTTTTGACATTATTTTGAATTAGATATTTAAAAGCCAAAGTATTAACAAATAATTAGCGACAACCATTTAGATAGATATTAGAAGTGATAAAATAAATGTGTTAGTCTTTAGAAACATATATTTACCGGCATTCTGAAGTAGGACTGGAACTTTCGAAGCGCTACATCCACTTGAAGTCCTGATAAATCTATTTCTTCAGCAAAGAAACTAAAATGAAAAGAGAATAAAAAGTTATTTTACTTTAAAGAAATTAATTTATATTCTGTATCAATAATCGAGAAATAACATTTATATTTTTGAAGTATACATAGAAATAATAACTGGAAAAAAAAAAGAAAAAGATAAATTTAGAGTATGACAATATTAATATTTACGAGATCTTTAGTTGCAATGGGATACATATAAGCAATCATTAGCAGTAATACTGGAGTTGACAATACAAAGCAAATCATGTCATAAAAATAATCAAACAAAAATAGTATTATTAGCATAAAAGACTTTCTTTAAAAGAACTTCTCAGTCAGTCATATTCAATGTCAAATTCTAACTATCTTTATCTAGTAGAAAAAGCTCTTAAAGTAATAATGATGTTTCAATTACAAAAGGAGTCTTGTAACAAGCATTTTGAAGGGTTTCTTGCCTTAAGCAATAACCTTCAGTTACCATACAACAACAGTTGTCAAAGAAGCTTTCATCAACACCTTTAGAATGATACTAGAATCTGAGTGTAGAAAATCTTCTCAATGTATTAATTATCTCTTTATAATAATGCAATGTAATTTGAATCTGCAACTGTTATACATTATAGAATTTCAATAGAATTAGAAATTCTAGAATGAAAATGAAAATCTAAATAATGCAAGATTGTAATCATTCTTAATGATTAAAAAAAGTAACTATGAGACATTTTTAATGTTTTTTGTTGAATGAATTAATTCTGAAGAAAAAAAATCTAATGAGATGCTCATCATTTTAGGGCATTAGAATTATAAAAAAAAAAAGCTCATTTATTATTTCTTTTAAAATGAAAATAGAAGGAACCTGAAATTGGTTTTAAAGAGTGAAGATAGTATAAATAAAGAATAAAGAGATCAAAATTATAAAAAATATTTATTTATTTCATCTTGTCATTACATTTTACAGTAAGGGTTTAGTTTCTTTTGTATGAAATACATAAGATTAAACAGGTAACAAAAGTGGGTACCTAATAAGTATGAATTTAGACCTACACATCAATGAAGCATATGAATGCTAAATATATTATAAAAAGAAAACATAGTAAAAGTAAAAATAGTATTATATTTAATCAAGTCTGCCGTATAAATGACTTAACTTTTATGGATTAAAAAAAAAAAAGAATAGTTTTGACTATCTTTGTGAATAGAACTTAGATAACAAAACAGATGAAAAAGAAAATTAAACAATTTTCTATTTGGTTAAAATTATTTTGACCAATCTTATAAATTCTTTAATAGAGACATGAAAAATAACAAAAACTACAATATTGTTTGATAGGACAAAAGATAATAATTGAGCAACAATTCTACAAATTAGCCTAGCTTTATAATGAAGTTATCATAAACACTAGGTTTTATTATAGCAGTATCATTCACAATTGTCTTTATGGAATAACAAGCTATTGCTTTGTAAAGATTAACATTAATAACTTGGTAATTTTGAAACCTGGTGAAATAGAAAAAACATGGATTAACATAAGAAGTAGTTTATTAAAAATCAATATCTTATTTAAAAAAAAAAAGGAAATAAATAGATTTAATATTAATCTTAAACATAACTGTACAACTATTTATTATAATAGTATTTCTTAAACTAATATGTAAATTATTTAATTTTATAGGTTAGATCATATCTATCTATGAGATCTATATAGAATAGATTATTCAAATGTTTTAAAATTTAAAAATCCAAAATATTAGTGTACTATAGCTATAGAAATTTAAATAAACTAGAATATGTTGTGATAAGAAAAATAGCCTTTAAACATGTTTTGTATTAAGAATGATATTAAATACTTATTTTCTATAACATGCATGTCAAACAACGCAAGACATAATCTAAGAGATTTCATACAACTCTTATTTCAAATATATATATATATATATTACATATAATAGTAAATAAATATAAACCTAAAATCGGTGGCCGTTGGTTATTGGGCACCCTAACTGTAAATTCAAGAAACAATCTCCCAACAGATCACCATTATTTATTTATTTACAATAAAATTGATAAAAGCTACGAGAATTTGACATTTCTAATGATATGTAAAGTCACAGAACAATTTCATTAATTCAATAATACTATTTATTTTCTATTTGGTATAATGAGGTCTGGTTTAATTATAATCCATAAAAATACTTTAGTATAACTGACACCAAGGCAATATTAGATATGTTGGCCCATATAGAATAACATAAGCAGAAATGTTTTAAAGGGGGATAACCTATTAGTGAAGAAATGATTGGCAGAAATGAGTCAAACCCAAGTTTAAAGCTTCTTTTCCATCCCTTTCTAGCCAGCACCAGAAGAACCCCTCCCCATGACACTACTCTTTTCCTAAAAGACAAGGAAAGAAAAAGGAGAATATTTTCTGGTGACTGAAGATGACAAATTCTGGAGGAGAAACAGAAAGATGAGTCAGACGTTGAATCCGATCCAGAGTTAAGTTTGTGGTGCACTAAGCACAACAGGCTGTGGAGGGCAGGGGGAGAGAGAGAGAGAAGAAAACCCTGATGTGCAGTGAAGAAGAAGAGTGGATGAAAAGAGAACAAGTGGTTGGAGAAGTGGGAACTGGAAGGGTAAAGTGATGAAGAAAAAGTCAGTTAAGGAAAAGAGCTACAATATTAGGATTTTTCAGTGACCAATTTCACAGCAGAAACCCAATTTGAGCAGAACATTTCACATGAACCATTTCCAGTCAAGGCTTTTATCATCAGATTATAATTGAGCAGAAAATAATCATCCACTTAACTTAATCAATTTGATAAACTTTTATTTTGATTTTCTTTAGACAACCACGTGTTAATACATTATTTAATCAAAAACAGTTTTATGACAGAAATAATTGAATTTTCTTCTCTTTTCACACAAATATACACAGGCTGTCTGAAAAGCTGCTGTGCAGTAAAAAGTAATGTCTTAATCCCAATGGGGGACATTACCAGCATTTCCTTTAAGATATGCTAAGATAAATAAAATGTTTTTATTGCTAGAAATTGTATTGTCTAAATGTTTTATAATAAAATTTACTATTCATTAGTTTATTTAAATTTTTATATATCTATAGTACAGTAATATTTTGGATTTTTAAATTTAAAAAACATTTGAATAATCTATTTTTCTAAGGGAGGCTTACTGGGCTTTGGAATTGTAATAAGTGTATTCAAATCCTGATAAGTTTATAACATTCATTTGAAGCATAATACTATTAGGATAAATCTCCATTTCATGGTTATGGGTTAAATTGTGCAAGTATTGTTTTCAAACAACACAAAGACATTAGAAATTGTTTTTAGCATTAAATAACCAAAAAGATTGAAATATAGTCAAAAAACAAAATCAACCAATCTTTGTTTTTTTCTTTTTTTACCCAATCAAAATTTAAACTTATGTTAAATAGCTTTCAAAATATACATTTTAGTTAATTGGTCTACAAATATGTTAGATGAATAGTTCTAAAACATTATAAATTAATCTGAACATGAGTATATAATTAGATTGACAATTATGACTAAGTGGAAATAAATCTTAATGTGGTAAAATATAAAATAAGTAAATAAAATAAAAAAAATAACACTCGACTCAATTCATAAGTATTGAAATTTCTTGAAGCTAGAATTTTGCTTCCTTCCACTTCTTGATTTTCATAAGAAATCTTATGAATCTTATTAGTTAAACATTTTCTATGTAATAAATTATGAAATAATATCCTTTAATTCATCCCTAAAGAACATTCTCCTGAAAGCAGAAACTATTTCAAGTCTTTTTTTTTTAATGAGAAGTTAGATGCTATGAACAGAAATCATAATTGATCTAATTTAAAAAAAAAAATAAAAAAGGATAGCTAAAGTTGCCTAGGGAGATGAAAATATATAACATTCCCCAACAGCAATCAATCATTTAAACCTCCTTTTTTTCTATTATCCAGAAAACATAATTCCACAACAAACAACTTTTGTTTCACAACCTAAATTTAACCTGAAATAATCTTTCGAAATATTTTCATTTGAAAATAAATAAACAGTATTGAGAGAAAAAAATAAATGAATAAATAATAATAAAAAAATAACAGGTTTTATCAAACTGAAAATAGGTTATGAAAAAAAAAAAGAATATAATATAGAATATAATCAGAAACTTTGTATTTGTCAATCTATATCTCGTCAAATTTAATCTTGTGAATAATCACTCTTTGTACAATGTTTGTGGCAGCAGATAAACATATTCTAAAGTATTTTTAAAGATAAAAGATTTAGAAACTTGTCCAGATTAACATATTCTATCAATATCTAAAAGAGGGATTATCAGAAATGAGGTTAGAAGATGTTCAAACAGTTCACAACTATTTTTTAATGAGAAAGTAAACAAAATAATATTTCTCTAACTTAAACCAATCTTTCTTGTTTCCAAAAGGACATAATTATTAATCTGGATGAATTTAAGGAATGAGTAAAACTATATGAAAATAAGGTATCAGGAAAATTTAGTTTTCTGGAAAACATTAAAAATATTTGATATCAGAAGATGGAAAGGATTTTAGTTCAGCAAACTTGTTTGGGAAGATTTGAAAACTCTAACAAACTTTTGAGATCAAAGTAATTTCTATTAAATCTAATTTGCTCACATTTCATATGAATATAGCAAAATAACTTTGATCCAATATGAAGTAAATGTTGGTAATTATAAAAGTTATATTGGAAAGATTTGGAAGTGCTTTGGGGAAAATGGCAAACTACAATACTATGGCATTTAATACATTTAATATGGTTGTTTATAAATGGCTTTATTATGTATTAAGCAATTTGTTTTTATAGACTATCTTTAATACTTATAGAGTAAAAAGGTGAGACTTAAAAAGATTTGATCTTAAAGTTCAATTGTTTACACTAAAGTAAAGAAATTAATTAGTAAAATTTATCTATCTCAAAAGTTATTCATATTTGTGAATATGAAATATATAAAAAAAATTGGAAGAAAGATAAAGCCAACTTTTGACAGTGATGATAGTTACATTCAGTGAGTTTTAATAAGCAACTGTGGACAAGTGCCAACAAGTGTGACTTCATATCATAGAATTATTGGCTTTGATATTTAACTGTTGCTTATCATCATATACTGGAGAGAGAATTCAAAGGAATTTTCAATGAATAAGATAAAGCAAGAAGTAAATAAATAGTGCCAACATGAATCCAGTTTTATTAAGCAGAAAGTAGTAAAGATAAACTGGTAAAACAAGATAGCATAGAATGGTTTTGATAATATTCTAAAGCTGATAAATAAATTGGAGTGCTTCATACAATACTATCTTCATATCAGGGTTCTGAAAAAGTAAGGTATATTATTTAGCAAGATAATAAGAAAACCAGTTTTGAAAGAAAGATACTTTTAGTACATTAATATCCCTATGAACTTACAGTAGGAGGAAACAAATATTAATACACTTGAAAAATTGTATTTTTATCTATGTAAAAGCCTAATCAAAGACAATTTAGACATTCTTATAAAGATACATTTTAGAAAATGATAATACATTTAATTAGTTCTTACAATGAATTTACTAGGTAAAATTTTTTTTTGACAAAATGAAAAAAGAGATATCTTGCTTTAATACTTTGTAGAATATAATTTGAGTTCAAAAGATACCATTCTATTCCTGTACATCTCAAATAATGATTTGTACATAATATTTAAATGTATTTTGTCCCATTCTTCTTGGCATACAGTCTTTAAAGTCTTAATAGTTGTTGGTGCTCTTTTCCATAACTGAATTTTCATATATTCTAATAAACTTCACATAGGATTCAAATTTGGTGACTGACTTGGCAAGACATTAACATTATTTTCAGCTAAGTATTTCCTTGCACATCTAGCGGTATTGCTTGGGATCTTTTATCTAGTTGGAAAATCCAATCTGGAGGTAATCAAAGTTTCTTAACAGAAGCCATAAAATTCTCTTGCCAAATTTCTTGGTATTTTTTAGTATTTACCTTAGCACTTATTCTTGACATTTTACCAACTCTTTTTGTGAAAAAACAGACCCAGACCATAATATTGCCATTACCAAACTTATAATAGGTGCTGTAATCTACATTAAATAAGTTTCATGGTCTTCCCTCCACATATGATTTCCGTAATTATGCCCAAGTTTAATTTATCCATAGTACCTTTTCCCAATAAAAATATTCCTCATCCTTATGATATCTAATGAATTTTAGTCTAGCATTTCTGTGTTTTTTTTTTCTTTGGGCTCAAGATTTCAGTTCCTATGTAGTTCATTAGTTATTGTAAGCTTGGATACTTTGATGCCTGATACATGCACAAGTTCCTAGAGCTCTTAGTTAACCTGTAGATTTTAATGAATCTGTTGACCTAATTGTTTTTGTTGATCTTGGAGGAATTTTCTTTGTTTGTCTGTTTTTAATGCTGTTACGACTTCTTAAAAGAAAAAATAACATAAACTAATAAGTAACAAAAAAAAAAAAAGAAAAAAAAAGAAGAGGCATAATACTTTGGCAAGAAGACATTTTAAAATCAAAGATTCTAGCAAATGCTTCCCTTGTACAAGTAAATAATCAAAATAGATATTTTGGAATATTGTTTTATAATTATCTATCCCCAATCTAGTCACTATATCCTAGACAAGCTTGTATAATTTTCTCAAGTTTAGAAAGAATTTTTTATATCACACAAAAATAAGCGTATAATAAAAAAATTTAAAAAAAACTTTGAGAATCTATGCAAGTAGTTCTTTTTTAGTAAGTAATATATGCTACTTTATAAAGAAGGTCATAAAGCTAACACCCAGCCAAAAATAATAGAAGATAAAATTACATTAATAAATTGTTAATATTTAGTAATTGGTTGCTTCCTTTGAACTTTGAGGAGAATTTCATTGCTGTCCATATGACCGAATAATTAAAGCCAAAGATAATTTTGTCTATAAAAAAATTCTATAAAAGACATGTAACACAATGTAACAATCAAATGATGATATGAAAATAATAAAATTAGGAAATTTTATCCTAGTAGATAGAAGGGAGTCCTGTAAGTGTAATGGTTAAGTATGAGGACTCAGGAATTCTAACATGTGAGTTCAAATCATAGCCAGTCTGATGTATAATAAACTAATTAAAATAATCAACCCAACACAAAGAATGGGATTAATATCTTTCTCAAGGTTAAATGTGAATTTCACCTTGAGAAAGATATTAATCCCATTCTTCATGTTGGGTTAATTATTTTTCATCTAACAAATATCTATAAAAAAAATAATCAACAGCCATAGCAAATTCTGTGATAATATATATCATATATTTTCAAAATCTTTACAAACAGCTATACCAGCAATGAAAGGGATAGTTTATATTTGTAGTAAGAGGGGTGTTCATGATAGTCTGTTAATGAATAGAAAAATATTTTGACTAATTTTAATGAAATGTTTTTCTCTTTTTTTTTTTTTACAAAAAAATGTTATAATAATGAATAAATATTGCTGAAAATGAAATTTTGCAGCTGCTGAATTATGTCTAAATGAAATAATAAAAAGATAAATCATTTGAAAATTAATCAGTTATTTTATCAAACCAATAACTTGTATAAATCTTCTCTTGTATGAATAACTAACAATTTACAAAATAAATTACTGCATAAAATACTTTTCTAGAAATTACTATTAAATAATAAAATAATAATAATGAAATATAAAGCCAATATAAAAAAGTTTAAATACATGACAAAAATTGAACTTGGGTATTTAAATTTTAAGTGGAAAAAACTTGTATAAGTTTTATTAGAATCAAAATATTGAGTTAATTTTCTATTAAACATTAAAGAGTACAAGTAGTAATGAATTGATGTGAAGCTTGAAATAAGTTTGATAGAGTTGTCATTGTAGAGGAAATCAATAACAAGCAAATAGCTGAATATCAATAGAGACTGTCTTTGTGCCAAACTAATAATAGCAATCTCAGAAAAGGATGGTGTAAACTCACCAACTTTCTCTTAGATTGCTAAAGAATGATCTTTTTAAATAATATGGAAAAACAAGATTTTGAAAAGATTTTGCAAGAGCTTAGTTATTTATCAATGTTGCTGAAGTGAAAAGTAAAGGATAAAGCCAAGGGAATGATTCAGGACTAAAAGCCCAATGTTGAAGATCCTGATTGGGGAAAATAGAAAACGAAGAATGAGATTTTTATTAAATTAGAACAGTTTCATTTAAAATAAAATGTGTTGCTAGCAAGAATTTTTTTTATAGAATTTATTCAGTGAGGGAAGATAATGGGACAAGAAAAAGAACCAAAGAGAGGGGGTAGGGAAAGAGAATTTCAAAATTAAATATGTGGAGGGGGAAGATATGAAAATCAAAATATAAAAAGAAAACCTAAAGAGTTCAATTTTTTTTCTCTTCACATAAAGTTGCTTTCCATATTACCCTATTATTGTTCCCATTAAGCACAGTATCATAAAATCCCAATTACCCAAACAAGAGCTATTTTTTGTACTTGGAGCGGGGATTGAAAATGATGTGAAGTTGATAACTACTGGTTTTTGAGAAAATTTAATATGTATCTAAACGAGAAAGAAGAGCAAATGTCTCTAATCTGATTTATATGAAGAGTAACCATTCCTACAAAATTTCAAATAAGCAACATGGAATAGAATAATTCCTTGCCCTAAAATTACAAGTTTGTAATTTTCTTTTATATTCAATGAAGAATAAAAAAAAAAAAAAAAAAAAAAGGCATAGAAAATTCTAGAATAAAAATGATACAAAAATGGAAGAAAAATTGTTATTAAAATTAAAAGAAAAAATAGAATTTTTATTGGATTTTTTTTGTATTTTTGTATCAATTTTGTAAAAATACATTAAGAATATTCTGGTGGTTATTTCAACAAGTCTAAACTATTTCAGCTAAAAATGTCAAAATGATTTAATGAGCAACAGTGACACTGAAATATTCTTAACTAAATATGAATGCAGGCAAAAATCTTCAAGCCATAAATCAAATCAATATAAATGGCAAGATTGATATTGATTAGCAAACTATTTGATAATCCTGTTGGACCACAAAAATGAATAAAAAATTTGAAGAATGCCACAATTTTATCTGATTTTACTAGAAGAAACTAGATTTTTTCTTTAAATTCCACACAGCCTAACTTTAAAAAGACATAAAATAATATTAGTGCACAAAGACAAATAGAAAAAGAAAGTTAAAAGACAAAAAAAAAAGAAAAAAAAAAAAAACCCTATGCGAATGCAAACAGAATATGGTTTAACCCAAAGACCATAATCAACTAAAGTCAATAAATAACTTTCAGTTTCAAGTTTATATTATCCAACCACTAATTAAAGTAGCAAATTATCTTCTTCTTCAATACGGAGCATTAGCTCTAAATCTTGCCAGTGCCGTGCCTAGCCACATAGTGGCTCCATTGCTGAATGCACCTTGTGGCCTCTTTACTCTGAAAACCTCTTGCACCCCTCAACATACTAGAGGCTTTGATTAAAGTATAGATAGATATATAGATAGACAGACAGACAGACAGACATATATATTTATATTTCAACATATAAGCATGATAATAATTTTCTAGTTAATCCTAATTATTTTGGTAAGATCTACAAAAAATCTCTGAAGTTAAAGTGCCTTGCAGCCCCTAGAGAGCTTGTGGCCCCACCACAATTGCTGGATCTGCTGGGGCACTAAGCATGACCCTGAATCCTGCTGAATTGTTCTTTAAATTCTAATTTCAACTAAAATAGAAAGTATATGGATTAGAATGTCTTGTTTTTATTTAGTCAAGTATTTTTTGGGTGTTACAAGAAACGCCTTAAGGTTATCTTAAAGTTGCAAGAAACTAATGCTTGTTCAACTTAAATCTACACTCAGTCCTATTTACATTGTTTTTATAATCAAATTAAGTAGAAATGTACCAAAAATATTTCATTATCTTAGCTTTCAATGAGTTAACATCCCAGTTTTTAACCTTTGGATCCATCTAGTGTTTTTATGCTTCCAGTTACTGATTATCCTTTGTAATTATGCAGAGGTAATAGAGCTGGATAAGTGGCACAAATTGATGACAAGAAAATGAATGGCACACAAGGCTGAGCAAAGAAGGTTCAATTTATAGAATTCAGGAAAAGAAGGAAATTAACACCACACTTTTAAGCAATAATGGGTTTTTTAATAATAATACACACTAAATCCATAACATTATCTTTAAATCTTTAAGAATTCATATGAATGTATGTAAACACTCACATAAACATACACACAAGATCTTCCCCCCAAAAACAACTAAAACCTGTTTACATAAAGAAAAATAAAACAGTATAATCTAAATGATATTAATTTAATTTTACAAATTGAATAAAATGGAATTTGATGTGCCTTGCAGCCCCTAGAGAGCTTGCAGCCCCACCACAATTACTGGGTCTAAGCACGGCCCTGAATCCAACAAAATTGTTTTTTTTTTAATTTCTAATTTCAAAATAACACAGTAACATATAAATTTTGGTTAAAGTATGACTTTGAAAAAGTGATTAAATTCTAAGCTTTATTTAAGATAAATTAACAATAGCTATTATTGTTAATTTTTTAATGAAAAATTTGCATTTTGAAATCTAGACTTTGTAGATTAGATATTAAAAAAATGTTATCTCCAGGAGAGTGAAAATTATCTCTATTTTTGCCTGAAGTATGTTTGTGTTCTTTGTTGGTAGAAATATTGGCCCAGGTTCAAATTTCAAGCTATTTTATAATTCAGCAAGTAAAAGTGTTAAGTGTTGTTACAAAATTATGTTGATAAAAAAAAACAAAAAAAACAGTGCTGAAATAATAATTTCTAATTCAATAAATGTCCAGTTATATTATAAGCCAAATTTAGTCATAACTGTGTAATATTGGCTTTACAATAAGTTAAAAAAAAAAAGAAGAAAAAAAATAATATATCAATATGGCTAGAAAAACATTTCTGGTTGGATTGAGAAAGATGTAAAGTATGGTGAATGAGGAGGAAAAAGCAAACAGAAGGAGGTAGAAAATGAATTCATGTTGGGCTTCTTTTCCCTATTTTGAAAAACAAAACAACAAACAAGACAAATAGCTTTTGGAAAGGAAAGTATCTAAATGGAAGAAAAACCTAAATATATAGGAAAATAAATCAGTTGTGAGTAATAGAAAGGAAGAAAAAAGTTTCACTTACAAGAAGGGAGTCATAAATTATGAAAGAATAAAAAGTGAGACAGAAAAAGAAGACCATAAAAATAATAAGTGATACTTTTTATTTTCTCTCCCAAAATTAACCAGGTGACTAGAACCAATATTTTGCATTTGTTTGCTTTTCAGACCAATATAGCAACTATAAAAGAACTGATGCTTTTTTTTTCACCTTGATGGAAATAGTCAAGAAATGACTGAGTAAATATTTTGTCAGATAAAGTAAAAACTAAGAAATCTGATAAGCAAGAAAGAAAGACAGAAAAAAAAAGCTAAGCTAGGATGAAAAAAAGGGGGAATTGTTATTTAAAACTAAGGAAAGAAAGAAGCAAATGGAAATAATACCAGATGCCATCTGAGGATATAGAAAAAGTGAATAACATTTATACAGAATTTCCAGTCATGTGGTATGCATCAAAATTGCATAAAGCAGAAATAAACTAAATCTTTCATGACAGGTATAATATGAAAGTAAACAACAATTCTTTGCTAAAAGCAGCATGAGGTTCTTTTTTCTCTAGAGTTTAATGTCTATATTTTATGAGTTACATGTATCATGACATCTGCAGGGAGTAACTATATACAAAACTAATAATCTATTCTGTGGTACCTGCCAACCTATGTGTGTCATGCTTTTCATGACATCTTAAGAACCTTAAAATAAATTCATTTTAAATCAAAGAGTTGATTATTTATCAGATTAAAAAAAATGTTAAGTTAAAAACATGTTTAAATTTGATTGCCTTAAATTATGAGAAGAGTTTTGATTATTATACTTATTTAACTTATTATACTTTTAACTTCAATGTTATATTTACAAAAATGAGCTTTTCAGCCTTCCTCGAGTATTAAACTTTATGAAGACTCTAGAGTAAATAAAGAGTTAGGATTTGAGAAAATGTTGAAAAATTGGAATGTATTTTTTATTCTTTAAGAAAAGGTGATTTTGTGCTGTTTTTTTTTTTCAAACTCATTTCTAAATAGTAATTATTACATAACAAATTTCATTTCATAAAAAAAAAATAATGTAAATTCATGATATAAAATTCAACTTAAAAATAAGTTTTTTAATATAAAAAATCTAATAACCCAAACACAAAATGATTACTTGATTGCAAAATATAAAACTGGAAAATATTTGACAGTTTAGAAATGACATATTAAATTGTTGAAAAAGGTTCAAACTGAGCAATAATATTACATTGAGAGAAACCAAGTTAAAATGGCAAATAAAAGGCATAAAATAGAGCTCAAGCTAAAGAGATAATCATAAAAAAGACAAAGAATTCAATTAGATTTTTTTACTGAACAAAATTATCTATGAGGATATTAACTTAGGTTTTGTTACGATAAGGAGAAATAAGCTTGAAGATGTCCACTTACCAAGTAATTCATTTGTTATTTTGTGAGCAAATATTTACAATAACAATAAAGACAATATTCTAATCAATAAGATCTGGCACACTTTCATAGAACGAAAATATACAACATACATAAAGGCCAGTATATATTAAAAAAAAATCATTGATACATTGATAGCTGGCTGGATTCCTGATTAACAATATATCTATCTTTATGGCTATTATGGGGAGAAAATTAGTTGCACTATTTAACCTATAGCTAAAGATAAATGAACTAATGGAACAGGCATAATTAAATGAGATGAAAATTGCAGTGTAAAATTTCTTGCATGTTTAGAAATTAGAGATCATTCCTAATAACTTGCTGAAAGATTATTCTTTCATTAAGCATCAATGATCATCAAAATTTGAAATTAGCTAGAATTTGTGATCAGATATATTTCTAATGAATAAAGAACCAATAATGATAATGATAATAATAATCCAATCATCATTAGAGAATTAGAAAGAATCACAACTGCAGGACAATCCAATTGATGGAAGAATAAATAGACTTTTTACAGATTACTTACAAAAAAAAAGTGTGTGTGAACTGTATGAGAAGGAGGGCTTGTAGTCACTGACTGCAATGTATTCAGATATACTGAAGTGCAAGAGGAGACTTATAGTCACTCTGTCTTCAGGAATCCTCACCAGGCATTGGCTGAGTTGGGAAGCTTTGCTAATCGTGGGTGTGTGAAGAAGTCAAAGCAGTGGGGTGAAAACCCAAGGAGATGCAACACCATACAGCCCTTAACTGAAATGGTGCAGATTGTACTGGAAATCAGGAGACTTGTTGTCACTTTGACTCCAGCAAAAACCACTGGTTTGCTGGGTGTGAGAGCGCTAAGTGATTGGTGTGAGATCCAATAATATAATAATAATAATGATGATGATGATGATAATAAATTGATGATTTGTGTCCTTCTATAGGGATACCCAAAAGGAAAGAGAATTCTTTAGGGTAAAATGAACAACATTAATTTATGACTAATTCAAATCTCAAGCTTAACTCTGCTTCTTTGACCAAACAACTCAATTGAAAAATTGTTGCTCAATAAATCTTGATCAGTGCACATTTGTGAAGCCTCTCCTCCCCATCCCCCAATGACCAGGCTTAAAAAGGATGGAGTTTGCCTAAAGGATTCGGATTTGACTAATACAAAAAGCATTAATGATTAAGAATTTCTCTTAGAAATGCAAAAATGCATTCATTTTTGTAAGCAAAGAAAAAAAATAAAATAAAAAATTTAAAAGATTTTTTTGAAACAAGGTCATTTGAAAAACCGTGTAAATGCATTTATTTGAATAAAGCTAAAACCAAAAGATGTATGCAACATGCTATCAATACATAATCATTTTTCAATGGCTGGATGCTAAGATGAAGCTTTTGAAATTATTTGAAAAGATTTGGATGAAATTTGATAAGCACTTTTAGTGTGACAAATAAAAATATTTTAACCAATTAAAGTCATTATTTTTAACAAATAGGTCCATTTTTAAACCTAACTTGGAATTTAAAAAAAATTCACATGGTGACAAAGTAAGAATAATTCATGTTTTTAAATTGAAAAGATTACAACATTGTTGAAGTAATATAAACCAGGATCTTCTCAGATATTGCTGCTATAATATTTTTCATAATCCTGGTCAAATATTTTCTTTTTGAATCATTTCTTAACTTCTAGGATTTAATAGCTGAAAACTTTCTACATTGGACAAAATTATTATATACAAAATAATTAACTTTGCTTAAGTTTGGAGAATAGCAAACCAAGCCAGAAATTCTGTCAAAAATCAACATTCTTCAAAAACTTTTTACAGCTGAACTAATTCATTCTACAAGAGATAAATACAGAAATTGGAACCTTGTCTAGATTAATGAATATATCTATTTAATATTTTACATCTATTAGAATTAAGAAATGATTATTTCAAAAATAACTTCCAAGCTTCAATTTTATCTTATAGATTTCATGTCTTCACTCAGGTAAGGTAATGCTTTATTTAATAGAGAGTCAGCCAACACTGAATACATTCATTGATTTTTAATGTAAATGACAATCTACTTAGATTTACTATTTGTTAAAAAAAAAATGTAGACTTTCCAACTACTAACGATTTAGTGCACCTGAAAACTTAACTGCTATTGATTTCTATAGAGAACAAACAGACATAAACTATGCCAAATAATCTGACCCAGTTTACTTGTTTTTTTCCCCCAAATGGAGTGGTTTTTCTAAAAACTATTTTTACTGAAGGAAAAACCTAGGCAACACAATAATGAACAATTAACACTTATTGATAAAAAACAATTGATATTTCATTACTATTTATTAAAAACATCTTGTGTTTTCGATTTTCTTACTAATATACATAGATTGTATAGGAAAAAAATTGATTATTTCACAATTCAGAGTCTGAAGAATAAAAAGAAAGTTCTAGATTTTCAATATTCTTTGAATTCTGCAATTTATCATTGCTTCAACCAAATCAACAACATTAGTATCTAAATATAGACATACAACTGTAACTAAACTCCCCATGTCGCTTATATTCACAGAAAATAAAAGCAGTGTTTGAAAAAATAATTTTTCATGTTGATTTTAAAAGAATATTAAATGTCTATTGAATAAAATAGTTTAATATTTGATTAATATAATTTCTAAAAGTGTTCATTCTAATCTTGGGCAGCATTGTTGTTGTGCTATAAAAAAATCATTAAAATTACTTTCATTTTTTAAAGATTGGATCCAGTAATTTGACAAATGAATATTAATAAGTAATAGAGACAAGTAAAGGTTTCTAGCAAAGCAGCCAGTTTGGTAGCAGAAAAGTAGGTAGGTTGTCTGTCTTCAAAGTTACCATTATCAGTTTAAAAAGAATACAAATAAACGAGAAAATATTCAATAGAGAATTTTTTTTTTTATAGCTACCACAACATTTAACATGTACCCTTTTAGGTTAAAACAAATATTTGATCTAAATAAAATAAGGAGGATAAAAATATCTACAAGAAGCCAAAATAATCAGAAAGAAGATAATATAAGAGCCCTGGGGGAGGCAAACCAGAATTTTGTCACATTCAGATATACTGAATTTACATTTGGGACAATTCCCTCCACATCTGGGACAAGTTTTAGAAAAATCTTGATCAAAAGTTATGGGGCAAAAAGTGTCATTTTTGGCCATCTTGGGGTGTTTTAGACTCATTTTAGGCCCCTGGGGAAGCAACGAGAATTTTCATCATAACTTTTTTTTTATTACTATGCACATCTATATATAAAAATACAACTTGTGGCAAAATTTTAGAAAAAAAGAAATCAACGGCAATAGTCCGGACTCATAACACTGAAAACAATGGTCCCTCTCCAATAAATCAGAGGTGAAAAACTTTCATAAGATTATTATTACTACACACACAAAGAATGGTTTGAGGTTGATTTCAGTTATACAAAGTCTGTAAGAGTTGCAATCTTTGTTTCCTTATCAGATTTTGTCTTGAGATGACTTGTCTTGTCCCATCTAGACTTTACTTACTACATATTCTTTCTTCCACTCCAGTGATTATAATGCATATAAACTATGGCCACTTGTGGGTATGATCTGGTGTTATAATGTGTGAAGATGGCAGTCTAGGCAATTGTGAAACTCTTATGTTTGGTTAAAAACTAGATTGCTAGTGATTGCATAATTGGGGGTGGTTCCATTTCATTGCAATTCCCTACTTCTTTATTGACATGGGGTTCATCTACTTCTAGGATTTGTAAAGGAAGCTTTCATATTGATGCCCATTTGTAGATGTGGCCGTAGTATCTGTCATCAGTTATATTTTTCAAAATAATTGATGATTCTGAATATTAAATTAGTCACTTCTGTCTTTGCATACCAGGTATTTTTTTTACTACACACTGATTTAACTACCTTCTCTAAATTAACCAAAGTTGCCAATCGAAACCACTGAGCAAGTGGCTTATGAATGTTGTACTGATTTTAGTTTCTATTTGTCATCTTTGTTCATCTCAATTTCTTGGTCTTCTTCAAATCCCTATGCATTTGTTCATTTTTGAAAGTATAGAAAGATCATCTATTGTATGGCCCTACAGTATTTCAGCTGGTGGTAAACCAATATATTAATTGCGTGTGTTCTGATGGGTGAACATGATCCTTACCAGGATTTATGGTTGCCTAGGCAGCCATAACTGTCAGTGCAGTCCATGTGGTTTTGCTTGCCTGTTTTTACAAGTTTTCCTTATTCATTACATTGTGCTTAATGCCCAGATAATACGCTTTTCTTTATGCACCAATCCTTAAGAATCAAATAGAATTCAGAGTTAACTTTTTTTTTTATTCTTACTTGGCCTTATGCCATCAGATATAAAACCGACAACTTCCATTTAATCTTTACAAATTGAAACTTATCAGGGTTGAAACTTTTCAGTTTTGCAGCAAATTTTTCTTGGTGTGTCTACAGTGATGTCATTAAATCAGCATGTGTAACCATTTCCAGATGTATGTAACTCTTAAAGAAAGTGGGAGGCCATGATATCCATTCCACACATCAAGGAAATATTTCTTGGTCTATCTAGTACAATTGACATTTGATGAGGACAAATTGTGATGATTTCCTTCATGGAAATAGCATTTAGTTTTTGGAGGTCCATTATCGTTTTGTGTCTTCTATCCTTTTTTGGTGCCATTCTAAAAAAAATTGTTGGGGGAGGGGTTTTTGTATTATTTTCATACTATTAAGTGTGATATCTTGGTTGGCTTAGGTCTTGCCCTAAACCCTTTAAACCATGTTGAGGAACCAGTTTCTGTGTATGTTTCACTGATGATGATCATCAATGATTATGTCAAGTAGCCTCCTTATCTATAACACTACATGTTAAATGCACTCAACCTGAAGCTATGTTTTCAACAGTTCTTATTGCTTTCTATGGAAGGGAATGGAATGTAAGCTGATAAATCTTGGAATAACACTTATCATGAACACCTGCATGATTACTTTCTATTAATAGTAACTGACACACTCATTTTGGACAATTGGTTTGAGAAAGTGCAATGTATTTGGTCTAAGTTCTTCAGCCCTGACTTTGGCCAATACGTGTAATGGATTATTCTGCAAGTCCTCAGGTTGTATGCTATCAGGTATTTATTGGTACATGTCAAGATTCCAAGTATCTCTAATCCATCAGAACAGGTTTCTGCAAGAGTATCTATTAGACTTAAATGTTGTATGTTTGGATGACTGTTTGTTTTTAATAGTGTGCTTGAACTAGAAGTGAGACTAAGCAATGAAATCTCTATTTCATGTTTAAAGAGTGTTTCTAGTGATCCCTTTAAGAACTTGCCTTGATTCAAAATGAGTTACATCAGCATTTGTGGTTTTTGACCTCTTCTAAAGGGTGCTTAGTTATTGTTGACCCCCCCTTTATTATTCTACTCAGTGGTAGGTAGCATTCATGGGTTTCAGCACATTTTTACAAGGTGGCCTACTGTCCAATAATCAAAAACACTGTGATTTGTATGCTGGATAGATTTTCCATCAATTGAAGTGTGACATACCCTCTATACATCTCTTAATCACTGTACTTGGTAAAAATGTTGGTATGTTGTGCTGCTAGGGAAATATTTTCTTTCTGACCCAATGGCATAAAATAGGAGGGGGTTAGGCTGAGCTGCTTTGTCGGTGGAATGTTAATTTGTTTCCAGGTTAATCAACTTTTCAAATTTTTGTTTAACATATTGAGAATGTTAGCTTCAGCTATTATTCTATCTTGATAATCAGTTTTGGTGGACCTAACACTATATCCTCTGAATAATTAACTTGGCATTTACAACTTTCATACAGGTACTGGAGATTGGGTTGTAAAGTCTGAATTTCAACTCTAAGTGTAGCTTCCGAAGGAAGTATGTGACACCTTTCCCCTCTTGTCTAGTTGTGGAAACCTTTAATGAGTTTTATTGAGTCTTATCTGGCTGAGTTAATGTTCAGTTATATTGAAGGTGTCAGTTCTCACCAAATGGAAAACTAACTTATCTCCTTTATTGAACAGTGGATCACAGCTTGTTTCAAATTTCAATTGGGTTTATTAGTTCACACAAATGTATTCCAAAAAATCAATGAATAGTGTACAATCATCATCAACATTATCCTGTTG
>JAUZSX010003954.1:0-22356 GCA_034780655.1 Idiosepius hallami
AAATGACTAATTCACTTTCTACCAAGTCTAAATTTCAAATGTGATTAAATTGTCCTTGCTTTCTTCAATACTTCATTCAACAATAAATTCAAAAGCATTGATCACGACTTTCAAGCAACTGAATGATTTTCAGCGTGTGGTGAGATGATCATGCAGTTTAGACAGAAAATCCACCATGGGGTCTCTCTAATATACAAAGAAATTCTGTCTGAATTCTTCAGTAATATTTACCAGAATCAGTTCTCTTATGTTGTATCGAAACTGAAGACAAAAAATGTTGATTCTGTCCGTAAAAGGAAAAATGGAAGTGGAAGCACGACATTCTTTAAAGTTTGTTTTTAATTTCTTGATTTTTTTGCTTAGCAACCTGTAATCACAGAATTTTCAATCAAACAATAAAAAAATAGAAAGGAAAAAAAAGTAATTGAAAAATGTACAGAAAAATATGTAGAGTAAAACCTTGAAGGTCACTCAAACCAAAATAGATTTTTTTCTAAAAAAATTTCTGATTTGTTGGTTTGTTTTGTGTTGAACAGCATATCAACCTTTTAGGCCATTTTAATGTTGGTATTTATTTTTGATAAACATTATTTTATACACACATTTTTTAATAACACAAGCTGCACTATTCTATCCTTAGCTGGAGGGAAGATAGGGTTTCATACTTTTCCCAAGGGTATTAGTCGACGTGTGAAAGTAGACAGAACAACCTGGATTTAAACTCTCGTACTACAATTCTGAAGTCTGTCTATTCACTGAGCCACGTTGATTGCCCAAGAATTACTGAAAAATGAAAAATGTTGTTAAAAATGATTATAAGAAATTTATATTAAATTTCTAACCAAGAGTTGGAGCAGCCAGTGTTCCATAGAACCTAAGTAGCTAAGGATGGAGCTGACAGAAAACACCAAGACATTATAATTTTAGGTTAATATAAAAATATTACTTTTAATATGACCGTTGTGCTGTGCTTCCTAACTCCTTCCAAAAAGTTTGCATTACTAACACCCCTCTCTCTTATTTCAGCAGTAGTAGAATCTTTGTAAATTCAGTAAATATATTTTAGTGAATGTGGTGTGATTTTTTTAATCATTCTTTCCTTTTTTTTTTTTACTATGACTGAGTACACATATATACATACAGCCAGAAACACCTGTTGGTGATTCGCATGATTTATGCAAATCACCCTAATGTTGAAAATATTTCAAACATAATTTTATGGTTTGTTTCTTGATATCTTTACCATCTTTGAACCCTGACTTAGCCCATTTAAGGATACCAAGTTCGGTAACTTGCGCTGGAGTGGGAAATACCCAGATTGTATCTGGGGATATGGTTAAACAATGGGGTAGATGCACCCTTAGTCTTTGGTTAGACAGGCATCTAGTGATGGTGTCATAAAACAAACACCCTTGATAGCCAATGTGCAGCATTGAGTATTCAGCTCTAGTAACTTCGGGTTGGATTTTAGAAACACCAACAACCCAATTCTGTAAAAAGAGAAAATACAAAAACTGCAAAGACAGCAAAGAGAATTGTTTCATCCCTCTGATCTTCAGAGGAATCAAGTGGCTTAAGAAAAGATTAAGAAAGAGTACTTGTCTATTTAACAAATATGAAATTTAATCATTTTTTGATTACCCATTATTTGTATCCATGCAAACTTTATTTAACAGCACAATATGCACAATTTAATCCATAGCCAGAGGCAATATGGGGATTCATACCTATTCTGGAGTAGTTCACACCCCTATTTCTAATACGGACTCACCTGGCTCTATGAAAGCCAGCCATTTTGGCATCTGAGTGAAGAGCACATTCGCAGTCTAACTGCTCACATTGACATTAGGACTCTTACCCTTTAATATTGTGAACCCTTAATCAAAGACACAACAATACCTTTCCCAAGGGTATCAGTTCAAGTGAGAACGTAAACGTAACAACTGGGATATGAACTCTCATATTATGATTTCAAAGTTCGACTGCATATTGACTGCCCCAAGTGGACCGTCCCCAAACTATTGTATCCCTTTTAATAAGATCTTGTTGTTGTAAGCCTGTAATAATAACTTATTAACTCAGAGCTTTCTAGAATCATGCTCCGGAAATGAAAAAAAAAAAAAAAAGAAAAAAAAAAGAAAGAACTGATATTCTGGCAAAGATCAAAGGAAGAAATATTGCCAATCCAGGATATTACGAAAAGGAATTCATTGGAAAATGTTCAGTTGGATTGCACACTAGTTTGGATTGAATTGGTTTTACGGCATATCGACTTTTTTTTAGGACATTTAATGCTGGGAACAATCATTTTTTGATAAATGTTCTTTTTGTTTACACATAGTTTTTTGTATAACACAATATGAACAATTTAATCCATGTGAACCTTTTAGGTCATTTAATGCCGAGAACTATCTTTATTTTGATAAAAATTCTTAAGATTTAAATAAACAAAAAACAGTGTATTATATAAATTCAAATAAAAAATGTAAAAATGTCATTTAGTAAATGAAGATTAAACAAAATAAAAGTGGAGATCCAATGGAAAACCTGAAAACTAAAGCTGTAATAAAACAATTACTCAAAATAACTGATTAATAAAAAAAAAAATTTCATGGGATTTTTTAGGCTTTAGATTGAATAAAGAAAAAAAATTTTGAAAAGAAATAATTTTCTTTTAGCTAAAAAAAACAAAACAAAACAAAACGGATTTTAATAAGACAAAATCTCAAAATACTGTTTATTATTTTTTTTTTTTATGGGATTTTGTAGGCTTTACTAATTAAACAATCAGGAATTTTAAAAAACAAAAATGTTTTAAAAGCATTTTTTTCTCTTTAGCTGAAAAAAAGAAAAGTTTCATTGGCTTCACTAATCAAATAATCCCAATTTTTAAAAAACAAAAATGTTTGAAAAAAAAAAATTCTTTGAAAATATTTAAAATCAGTTTTCATTAAACAAAAACTACTTTAATTTCTAAACAAATAAATAGGGTTCAAATACATTTTTTTATAATTAAATCAGATTTTTATAAACAGGTAAAATGTCTGGAAATAAGAAACAGAAAAGTTATTTTGAAACAGACAGTAATAATAATAATGGTGGTGTTTGGTGGTCAAATAGTCAAAATTTAACAACACTGAAAGCAAAGGAAATGAAGTAAAAAAAATCAAGGCAGTAGAAAAAAAAAACAAATTACAAGAACTAAGATAAAATTCTTTGTTTTTGCTTTATGGCATATCAACCTTTTTAGGTCATTTAATGCCAAGAACAATCACACACTAAGGTTTTTTTTTTAAAATGACACAATGTTTGCTATTTAACCCATAGCTGGAGGGAATATGAGGATTTATACCTTTCCCAAGGGTATTAGTCCACTTATGAACGCAAATGGAAATATTGGGATTTGGACTCACACACTATGATTCCGAAGTCTGACTGTCTAGCCCCAAGGCCAAATGACCCTCCCCAAAATTTTTAGTAGAATTTAAGATAATTTTAAAAACATTATTTCGTTTTTGCCCAAAATTGTAAAACGATTTGAATCTAAAGAGAATATTGGTGGTCAATCAAACATTTTTGTATCAAGTGTGGATTTAGCCCAGATTAAATTGCCTCGTTGGATTATTTCACATCAAATAAATCTGGCATTTTGTTTGTTGGACTTAATGAAATGACTTTTGATTATTTGATTATAATTAATCAAGATATTCGGACTTTTAAAAATTCTATTAATTATTAATAATTAATTATAAATTTTATTATAAATAAATTATTAACATTAATATCAATATTTAATTATTAATTAATATTATTTATAAATAAATAACTAAGTTTATTAATTATTAATTTCATTGATTAGATTTTGTTTTTTTGTTTGTGAGACATTATGAAATGAGGTTGGATTATTTATCATTAATCAACAGATTTAGACTTCAATTGTATCTTCACAGCGTTTCAGTCAGTGAGCGGTTCAGCCTCTCCAATGGTTCAGTTTAGAAGGCTTTTGAATTTTAGTACATTTACCAAAACACATTGAAGGTGGGGTTGGCTGGGGTGATAGTACGGACCCAAAACTAACATGTTGTTCTTAAAGTCAAACACAAAAAAAAAAAAAAAAGAAGAGCACAAAACATGGAAATTAGGGTAGATTTAGAATGCTTTTATTTACTTTATTTACCATCAGCTGACTTTAGGATTTGGGGCTTTTTTCAACAGGCTCTGCAAATTCAAGTAATACTTGGAAAAGGCCGAAGAGTACATCAACCAAAACGTTGTGAAGATAATAAACATGAAGTCTGAATAACTTGAAAAATGAAAATAAGGGAGAGATTTTTAGAATATTATAATATTTTAAAATTTCTCCAAAAAGTTGAAGCAAATAAATAAGGAAGTGGAAAAATGTAAAGATGAAGAGAAATAGGAAAACAAATAATATCAATTCATTGCAAAAGCTTACAACAAACAAGAAAATCAAAGCCAATAGAATAAACCTTTTTTTGTTTCCTTAATTTGGAAAATAGAAAATCAAAGCCAATAGAATAAACCTTTTTTTGTTTCCTTAATTTGGAAAATAGTTATTAAACTAGAATTTAAAGAATGAATAAGAAAATAACAAACATAACTAAACAATCTCTTTAGCATTAGATAACCCAACAGGGTTGATATGTGGGAAAAATAAACCAACCAATCAATCAATCAACCAAACCATCTCTTCAGCATTAAATAACCCAAAAGGATTAATAGGTTGGTAAAATAAACCAACCAATTATTCAATTTAAAATTAAAACTGAAAGTTGAAAAAAAAAAAGAAAAAAAAAAGAGAAATATAAAAATGGTAAAAAGTATGTAATTTGATTTTGTGCACAAATTGAGATTGTTTTTTTTTTTTTAAATTATACATCATAACAATGCAAATGTTGCGACACATCATCAGTGATAAGTAATAGAATATTGATCACTGGGAGCAGTGAGGTGACTAATGTCAGCTCGCACAATCATGACTTAACACTAAGAACTTTTCAACAGTACCTGTTAACCAAAGTAAAACCCAAGTGAAAAGTATGTGTATTCACACACTCAAACACACACACACACACACACACACAACAGCAGGTTGAAAAGTAAAATAAAAAAGTCTTTTTCATTTCTTCTAAAGTGTTTTGAGTCTTATTTTCCTGGTGAATCGATTTATTTTAATTAAATAAAACAACATGGAGTTTGCTCCAGTATGTATAATAATGCCACAGAAGTTGCCCTGAATCATAGACAGTCTGGTCTTTTATAAACATCAGATGGTCTCCCTAGGTTGACCCGGCCAAGGTTGATCAGGTTTTGACCTGTGCCCTACCCTGGTTCATTGACCGTTTCGGTCTTTTATAAACATCAGACTGCCTTCCCAGATTGACCTGGCCAAGATTGATCAGGTCTTGAACCATGTTCCAATCTATTCAGAAAAAAATCAAGCGACAATGGATCATCAAAACTTACGTATATAGATTAGAATAATAGTAATAATAATAATCAGATGAAAAACATGCAGATTGACAATCAGGCAAAGATCATAAATGATGACAATTACTGACAACATTCAAAGCAGAAGAATAAAATGACAATAAGAGAGTTTTGATGCAGCATTCATAACAACAACAACAACAAAAGATTTTTTTTTAAATGGAAGGGTGGAAGGGGGGTTGAGCAAATGCGATCATAAAAATAAATAAATAGGATGCATACTTCCAAAAAAGGGCACCTGTTCCGCCTCGGATTTGGCTACTACCGTTGTTAAGTCTAGGTATACTACGGGCAAGGCATCAAAGTAGGAAGAGTGTGGGGCCAGGGCTATGATTGGAGCTTCCTCCGTGCGAGCTCTCGTCCCTTTGACGGATATCCAGTGAAATCCCCCGGCAAAAAATACCGCTCGGCAGAGGATCACAATCAGAGGTCGCAGCACACTAAAAAATAGACCAGAATGTTGTGAAAAGGTCAGGAATTGAATTGGGTTGGTTAATAATATGACAGTTAAACATATAAATGAATATATATATATATATATATATATATTCAGTAAAGAAGTTCTCTACCCTAGTTTCTCCCTCTGGATCGTCAGGTGAACATCATTGGTTTTGGGATTTGGAATGGCAAAAATTCATGTGTCCTACCCTGGTTTAACGACAGTTTTTGTCTTTTATAGACATCAGACTGTCTTCCCAGGTTGACCCGGCCAAGGTTTATTAAGCCTTGACCTGTGTCTTACCCTGATTTATTGAATATATTATATTTACCTAGTTGAGCACCAACCCAAGTTAGGCAAGGGACTATTTTTATGTGCCCATATGCTTTATGGTTCATTAAATATATTCTTGCTGAATTTTCATCATTCCAAATGCCAAAACCAATGATGTTCTCCTGACGATTCAGAGGATGAAGACCGGGTAGAGAACTTCTTTAGTGAATAAATCATAGCTCTACTACAGAATTGAGCACTTTATTTGTTCATTAACACCAGTTTCTTCTGTTCACAAGACACAAAGAATCTAAACTACACAATATATATATATACATATATATATATATATACTTAGGCAGAATATCATAATTTAGACATGTTTTGATAAATAGAATTTTGATTTTTTTTTTCAATATTTTTAATTAAATTTTTTTCCTGTTTCTTACAAGAAACTTAGTTTTGACATTAAGCTTCTTAATATAATCCCCTAGTCTTCTTTCAAACATTTTCAGACCTTTATGTCCACCCTTAGGAATGGACATAAATAATTTTAGTTTTATTGTTTGTTTTTTTTTGTGTTTGTTTTTGTTGTATTATCTAGGATGTATAAAAAAAAAATGACAAAAGAATGTAAGAAAAATACATCCTTGATGTATATATATAATACTACAACAGAAACAAACACAAAAAATAAATACAACTAAAATGTTACTGACATAAAATGTCAATATCTGAGGAAGGTCAAAGAAGACAAAAAAAAAAAAAGGTTCCAAAGAAGACTTGGGGATTATATCAAGGAAATGTAAATTTGGTTGGTTAATATGGCAGTTAAAGATAATGGTGTTAAGTCAATACGCCCATTTGCAAAAAGGTGCAATTTGCCATATCGTCCATTCCAATTTTGCCCCTTATGTCCAACTGTTTTAACATCCGCAGAAAAGGCCAAAAATGTCCAAACGAAAACAATGCTACCCAAAAAATAAATCACATAACTCTTTTGAAAACAAAATAATTATCTATCTATCAAATCAAATTTAAAAAAAAAATTGTGCTTTTTTGCTAATGGACAGATGCATAATTAGACAATCTTTCAAGGACATTAAAATAATTCAACATTATTGTCAATGGGTGAAATACAAATGGGTCTTATAGCAAATTGGACCTTTTTGCAAATGGACGATTTGACCTGAAACCGAATGAATACATAAATGAAAGTGGTTGTACCAATAAGAGACAGATGGATATGTAAAACACTTTTTAACAGAATTGTGAACGTTTGGTTTTGTTTTTATTTTAATTTACAACTACAATACAGAACTTTATTTATTAATAATATTAAAAAAACTCTAACAAACCCAGTATAAACCCATAAATACACACACACACACATATTTAAGTCTTTAACACTTTAAGCTAAAACCAACTCTTATTCTAATAACAAATTTAAAAAATGAATAACAAATCAACTAGTAATCATAGAAACATTTTTGCTTTGATGTCAATGCTAATTGAAGAAAAATCTGTTAACAATTGAAAAGATAAACAATACACCAGATTAAACAAAACATCAAATAAAATACCGTAGCAAAAAAAATTTTCTGCATGAAAATAGTCAAAAAAGACTTGAAAATTATATGAACTATACACTTAACACATAATATAAAATATTTCTAAAAGAAAATAAGAATAAAAACAAAACCAAATGTTCACGGCTCCTATTAAAAAGTTTAAAACATGATATTGATTGAATGACTGATAAAACAAGAAAAAAAAAGGACAATGAAAGATTCTTGAATTTTTTGTTGGTTTGTTTGTGTTTTTCGGCATATCAACCATTTTAGGTCATTTAATGCCAAGAACTATCATATCTGGTAAACACTATCTTTTTTCTGATTAACACGATGTGCGTTATTTAACTCATAGCTGGAGGAAAATTAGGGATTCATGATTCAAAAAAGGTTTTAGTTCAAATGTGAACATACATGGAAAGACTGGGATTTGAACTCATGTACTATGTTTCTAAAGTGACTGCCTATCCACTGCCACAAGTTGACCAACCTAATTCAAAAACCAAAAAAACTTAAATATATATATATATATATATATATATATATATGAGAAAATCATTTTGGGCGGGTGGAGCAGTGGAAAAAGCTTGGTTTCAGGAATTATATTACAAGTGTTCAAATCCTGGTCAAAACTATTTCATACACTTTCAGCTGTCTCTGGCTCGTTACTTCGGGAGAGTAAATCATCTAGGTTTAAGGATAATTTCAATTCATTAAAACAAGAAATCATTTATTTTTTTAGGACTTTCCTGTTTTTTGGTTTTGTCATACAAATTTGTGTATTCTCTTTATTTTTCTAGATTTGAAGGAAATTTTTCAATTCTACTTGTAGAGAAGCTGTCTATGTAAAAATGTATGTGTGTATGTCGGCGTACTGACCTCTGCAGGTTTAGCCAGCTCAACCACTGAACACACACAATTCAGTAGTGAATTTCATGGTAATTCGAACTTCACAAGTGGTCCCCACCCACACGTATAGATGCCTGTCTAACCAAAAATTAAGGGTGCAGCATACCAGTGGTTTAACCTCGCCTCCAGGCACTAACCTGGGTATTTCCCACCCTGGCGCAAACTACAGTAACCGGTATTCTTAAATGGTCACCTATCTAACTACTAACCAGGCTATATGTTGCTTAACTTCAGTGATCTGATAGGAACCAGAGTCTCCAATATGACTTGACTGTATTGTAGAAAGTATTATGCTAGTTGTATTTGTTTGTGAACAATGCAACATTGAATTTAATAAATAACATTCAGATAAAACTTGTAAGGATTTTGGAAGATAAATCAATCTTGCTTTTGAGCCCTACTAAAAGATTATCTGCAATCGCGACACAAGAGTGAAACAGTTTTAAGAATTGGCATAAACAAAGGTATTATCGACACATATTTGGTATATGGACTTATCATCACTTAATGTTTCTTCACCTGACTATTAATCATGGAATATTAATCCCTAGACTTTTTATCACGTGGTTTTTTTCAACACGTTGATGTTTAATCACTCTGAGAATTTTAATCACTTAGGGATTTCTCAAAGTGTTTGAAATGTTATACCAAATATGTTTCCTCAAAAAAAGATGTTATTTGACACATTATTTGTCCATTTTTTGGAATCATTTAGGATGATGATTCTTCATAACATGTATATACTAATTTTTGAAAATAACCCCCAAATTGTCAAAGGTCCTAAAAATTTAATGTAATAAAAACATATTTACATAAAAAACATTATTACATAAATAAACAATTTGGGGGGGGGATAATTAAAGTTCTTGATGTCTGTGTGATTGAGTGTTCACATGATGAAAAAAACCATGTGATTAAAAGTCTAGTGATTTCCATGATTAATAGTCAGGTGATGACAAGTCAATAAACTGATATTTTATATACTGTAATTTCCAGCATCAACTTGGCATATAAATTGAGGTCTATAACCTTGACCCCAAAATCCTGATATAACATCTACCAGCCATATAAGGTGACTCTCTTCCCTGGATCAAATCAGAGTTTCAACGGAATATTTCAATTGGCACCAGACATCAATTTTGTGGAATAATTTTGAAATAACGAAGCAATAGAACCAATTTCATTTGGGGGCAAAAATTTATGATATGCATAGAAAAATTCTTTTTTAAATAACATATATAGGAATATGTATTGTTCAATGTGAAGCAGATTTAATTTTATTGTATTTAAACCCATCATAAGTCATCAAACGTCTATTTCTAAAATAATGTGGATCTTCTGATTTAAAGAGAAAACATATCAGAGTTTTGCCAAACCTAACATAGTTCAGCGACATTCATTTTTAGCTAAAAGCATGAATTTTGCTAGACATATAGCCAAAAGCATTCCAAAAAGATTTAAGTGTGGAGACATCTTGAATTTTCAACATGGCACCCATTGCAGCAATTTTTCAAAATGGCTGCTTAACTAACATACTTAATATTTTCTTACAAAGGTTGAAAAATGGAAAATATGATTTTTTTTCTCAAACTCACACATTGATACACATAAAAAAATGTTTTTCATTATTAGTATGGTTAATTCACTTTTGTTAATATTTCTGAAACAAAGAGAAAAATTAATTTGTTTTATGAAAAAGCAATCACCAGTGATAAAAATTCATTTTTTGAAAACAATTGGACACAAATATTATGATTGTTATAAATTCAAAATTCATAGAGATCACAGTTGCCAAACCAGAAAAAGCACAAAATACCAAACGACAAGCCAAAAAAAAAAACAAAAAAAAAAAATGGGCAAGATTTTATAAATATTTATACAAAAAAAAATAAATAAGAATAAATATTTTAAAAATAGCATAAAAAATACTTGAATTGATTTTTCCCAAGCTTTGTTATATTTTCTTCCATTATCAAAAGTCTTTTTCTACTAAGAAATTAGAAAATTTTACGTTTCAAATAAATTAAAAGTTTTTAATAAAAAATTATAAAAATCATTGCAAACTATAGATTTACTTTAAAAATAAGATAAAAAATTGATTTTTCCCATGCATTGTTATATTTTCTTCCAGCATCATAAGTCTTTTAGGAATTAGAAAGGTTTATGTTTTAAACAAATTATAAGTTTTTAATCAAAAATTATAAAAATTATTCCAAACCATAGATTTACTTTTAAAATAAGATAAAAATATTTAAATTGATTTTTTTCATGCTTTGTTATATTTTCTTCCAGCATCATAAGTCTTTTTCTATTTAGGAATTAGAAAGGTTTATGTTTTAAACAAATTATAAGTCTCTAATCAAAAATTATAAAAATTATTCCAAACCATAGATTTACTGCAGGTTGAAAATAACCAAATTGAAAAGTTGACAGTATTTAAATAATAAAAAGTATTATTGTAAAAAAAAAAAAGCCAAACTAAGGCTGAATCTAAAAGAGGCTAAAAATATGAATTATAAGACCAAACAGAAGTAAAAAAAATAAGCCAGATTATGCAAATTTGGCCCTAAAAAAGCCAATCTGGCAACCCTGATAAAGATTAAATTCTTTGCATATGGTCCATTTTTTTCATAGTTTGTTCTGATTGAAAAAAAAAAAAAAAAGAAAAAAAACCCAGTGAATCCTGTTGTATGTGACCTCCCCCCCATTATAAACAACAATTTTTCTATGCACAGATGTTTGTAGATCAGTCATATATAAACCTTTAGTAAGCAATCATCTGTCATTAAGGTGGTTGCATACGACAGGGCCCACTGTATTCATTATAATGGATTTAAAAAAAAAAAAGTTTATACAAAATACATTTAAAAAAAATCAAACTGTTCCAATAAAATGGTTTAAACAATGAATAGAAAAAAAAAGCATTTAAATCAAATATCAATTCGTTTACAATCAAACATTCTGTATAAACAGGGCTCTACATTTCAGAGTGATTTTTCAAAGAGGTGACTAAAAATAACATTTATCTTAAGGTGGCTTTCTTTTCACTGACAATCTTCTAAATACTGAGTGAAAAATGTCTTTTCAAGTATTTAACTATATATATATATATTATATATATATATTTAAATTAAACAAGCAAAATCAAATTATGAAAACAATAAAAAGTTTAATAGAACGAAAATGCAACAATATGCGCTATTTTTTAACAAGGCTGTTTAAAACACATCTAAAGAAATTCAAAAACTCTTTATGCTAAAGAAAAAGTAGTTCTGAGTGAAATGGATTATACTTTCTTAAACTCTAAGTTTTGGATTATTGATTTATTCATGATATTACAGTGAAATAACATTTCATGAGTTTGGCTAGTTACTTTTCTATTTGGCTAGTAAATGAAAATATTTGTCAAAGATCAACTAATTGTAAATTTGTCTATAGAGCCCTGCTAAATGTTCAATAAAAAATCAAAGTTAAAAGCTGAAAAAAATGTCCATCAATGTTAAAGAAAATGTTTAAATAATTTCAAGAATTAACTGAACATTTCATACGAGATATTAAGAGTGTACAAAAAATGACAGTTATGAAAATACAGTAATATGAGGTGATAAGTAGGGATATGACAATATGTTTTTATTAAAGAATATTCCAGTTGTTACTTGACTATTTTGCGATTTTACAATTTATCTTAATTCTTTACTTATTAGTGGGGCTATGATAATTTGCCTTTATTAAAAGAATATTCTAGTTGTTACTTGACTATTTTGTGATTTTAGAATTTATTTTAATTCTGTAGTTATTACTAGGGCTGTGACAATGTGCTTTTATTTAATATTATTTTTGTTGCTACTTGACTATTTTGCGATTTTACCATTTCTTTTAACTCAGTAGTTATTAGTAGGGCTGTGGCAAAAATATTCTACTCATTATTGGACTATTTTATCATTACTTTAAATTCTTTAGTAAGTAGTGCAACTATGAAAAAATGACAAAATGCTTTCATTAAAAAATATTCTTATTTTAGGCCTAGTTGTTAGGGCTTTAACATGAATACCCTTTAATAAAAGCATATTGTCATAGCACTAGTGATGATTAAGGATATAATGTTTGTATATAAAAAAACTTCTATAGTAGAAAGTCTATCTAAGGACTTTGGTCCTATTTTAAGCTCAGACTACAAAAAAATTGAATGCTAAATAGATTTCTTCTAGAAAAATAACAAAAGATCTGAAAAACAAGAAAAAATTGATTGGAACGAACAACAATATTGTAAAGAGTTTTAAGAATATTTTCAAGTGGGTTTGTTTCTGACATTCAAGAATTTAACGAAGAAAACAAAAAAATAACCAGCATGAAAACTGTGGCGTTATTTTGGGTCTAATGTCTAGTGTTGGGTATAAGCAAAAAGATTGGATTGACCAATTAAATACAGAGGGTACATTTAACCCGACCAATGACAGAGCAGAAAGAAGATAACTCATCTATTTAAGAACCCTGACTCAATAGATTTTCTTCCTTTACCAAATCATGGACTAACAGACGTGACTACAGAAGTTTTTGCTTCTGGATTTAAGTTTAAGTGCACAGTGAAAATTGATGATTTTCAAAGAAAATCTTTTACATTAATTTTTAAAGCTTAGTAGAAAAATTTTGTTTAACAATTATCATGCTCTAAATGAAATGCTTTTTAACTTGTCTATTTATCCATAACTGTCCTTTTTATTTTACCATAATAGACAAAAAAGAAAGATGTGTAAAATTCTGAATCAAATACAGGTGGCCCTTGGGTGACGAACGAGTTTCGTTCCTACGTTGGCAACATAACCTGAATTTCTGCATAACTTGGAATTAACCCTTGAATATCCCTATAAATCACTAAATAAATGTCCGATTCTGCTTATTATACTTTATACAGGTGGCTTTCGAGGACAAACGAGTTCTGTTCCTACACTGACAACATTTCTGCTTAGTATACTTAGTATTAATCGAATAAAATAATTAAAAATAAAAAATGCTTAGAAAAGATTAAAGTATTTACAAAACAAAAAGCATAAGTGAGAAATTGACTTTTATTTCAAGAAAGGTTGTTTTTCTTCTTAAAAATTGATAAAAATTCAAGTGTTGTAAAGTCGAAATTGCGTACGTTGAGTCTGTTGTGACCTGAGGGCCGCCTGTAATAGAAAGTTTCTAAACCAAGAGTGAAAGATGAAAAAAAAAAAAAAACAACTTTTTAATCAAGGGTGTCTCAAACTTACTTTCTCCATCCGATCAGAGGTTTCTGTCTCTCCTCTTTATTTTGGAAGAGGAGAGAAACGGCAGCAAGGCTCCAAGCAAGAATCAGAAGAATTCCTGCGATAAACACTCGGATTGGGGCTATCGTAAAAGACATTAATCCAATCTGGAAAAAAGAAAAAAAAAATTTTTAAACTTTGGAAAAATTCAACTGTTTTTTTCTCCCACCTAAAAACCAACAATATGAAAGACACATTTAAAAACTGCATAAATAACATCCTCTCATTTTTGAAAGAGACTAGACGATACATAAGAATATAACAACAAACCCTTCAAAATAAACAAATAAACTTGTTCCATTCCCCCCAAAATTAAAGACTAACAACCACCTTCAAAAATCAAACAAACAATAGAACAAAAAAACATAAAAAGCCCAAACTGTAAAACGTGTAAACTAGGTAGAGCAAATTAAAACAGTTTTTAGTATTGACCTAATGAGAGTCAATGTGCCGGTTAAATCAATCAAAGGTGAAATCATGAACATTAAATTAATAATAAACTAAAAAAAAAAAAGAAAAAAGAAAATGTTGCAATATTCAAAAAGACAGTCATTCTACAAATGTTCTACCATACTTAAAACAAATAGCAAGATTCAATCCATAATTTTCCATTCAATATGAATGCAAGGTTTTTTTGCAGATTGTTTTCAACATAAAGTGCATATTCAAATTCTAAATAAAAAAACCTTTGTAATTTGTGAGAAGTTTTGAGAATCTATTTATTAAACTTTTAGATCCTGACTTAGCAAAATTGCCAACTAGCCAATCAGAGCCGTTCTATTAAAGGACCATATTTAAGCTTTGGACCCTGACTTAGCAAAATTGCCAACTAATCAATAAGAACTGTTCTATTAGAGGACCATATTTAAGCTTTGGACCCTGACTTAGCAAAACTCTCAATTATCCAATCAGAGCCGTTCTATTAGAGGACCATATTAAAGCTTTGGACTTCATGATGGCATCTGTCCTCTCTAGGGACAATGGAAATGTGCCCCATGTCGGTTCAGGTTAGTGGCCTCTCCAGGGCGCAATGCCTGGGCAATGTTTTTCTGGGGGTCTCTGATTCTGCCCATTTCCCAGTACCCCCCTCTCGGCCTTGCTGGTAGAACTCCAAAGGAGAGCAGAGCAGTACGTTTGGCACCAGGTTGGCTACAGGAGCTGCCGGAACGAGCTGAGTACAGTTTCAGACTGCCTTAGGGACTCCGGATTTTCTTTCAGGGTTTACTCCTTTAGCCTTTCCTGAGCTCAGGTAGACAACAAGGCACTGGAGGTTTGTACTTCAGAGTTTTCCTTCTCCTAGCTTTGAACTATGACTTAGCAAAATTACCAACTCGTCAATAAGAAATGTTCTATTAGAGGACCATGGAGGGTTAAATTATTGAACGCATTATCTTTTGTGCTAGGTTGCGCGGGTTGATATATCAGCCCCTTAATATCCAAAGGATTTATTTCTTTTTTAGACTGGTCTTTATCTTACATGATTGTTTTTTTTCTCACTAAATTTCGGACAATTTATCCACCTAAAAGTGAGAAAAATAAGTATAGAATTGTTTCAATTATTTGAACAATATTAATAATAATTAATAATTCTAACAGAAATGTAGTGAAATTAAATAAAACAACAACTATGTAAAATGAGGACAACAGTTACAAAAAATAAATCATCAATGATTTTATGAATAAAAAAGTTTGTTTTTTAATTTATTTACATTATAAAAGCTAATATAAAAACACATGCTGGAAATGTTCTCCCTTGGCATTAAGACGTTATTTTCTACTACCCAACAACATTTTGGACACCCTGTATTAAAAAAAAAATAATAATCGAAACCATTCTATACTTATTGTTCTCACCTAATTTATTTTAGGTGAGGAAATTCTGTTCACTCAGTTCTTAAATTAGATTTTATTACAGTCAAAGAAAAAGGAAAGGCAGATTTGGTTTTGGTCAAACATAAAAACCGTTTCAAAAGCCAGGAACAATAATGGAGGATATTATTGCATACAAAGGGGGAAGGGGAGAAAAAAAGAAAAAGGATGTTACATAAAAACAAAAACGGATATTAGATAAAAAGAGAAAAATAAAAAAGGATATTGCCTAAAAAGAAAAAAAGGATATTGTATGAAAAGAAAGAAGGGACATTACATTAAAAAAAAAAGATATTTAATGAAAAAGAAAGGATATTACATAATAGAGATAAGAAAAAAGTATATCTGATAAAAAAGAAGAAAAAGATTTACAAATAAAATGAGGCCCCCCCCAAAAAAAAAGACAAAAAAAAAAAAAGAGAAAACAGAAAACAATGGCAGTTATTTTTCTGTTTCTTTTATTTCCTCTCTGATGAATTCTGGGTAATTCTAAAAGTGCAGTTTCTATGTACATTGGTTACACTTAGTTGAAAGTTAGCATAACTGCTGCTCCCTCCAGTACTCCAACACTTGAGTGTCTGGCGAGAGACTGATAGGAAAGAAGGAAAGGGTAGAAATACAGAGAGGGAGAAAGAGAATCTGTAGTTTGTCACTGTCTGTGGATGCAAGCCAGCCTTCGGGGACCTCACATTAGACGTGACCTTGTATCATGTTCTATTCACGTGGTGTGGGCTCACTAGACATGCGTGTTTTCATAATAGATAAAAAAATATTTAGTTAATAGGTTTTTTTTTGTAAAGTACAGTGTAGAGAAATTTCATCACCTTTTGTTAAACATAGGCATTTCCTCACTAGATATTTTATCATAGTTTTTTCATTACGTGGACACTTTATCAAAAATATTTAGTTTTGATAATATTAGAAAATATTAATTTTCAAGAATGGGTTTTTATGAAGTACAGTAAACAGATATTTCATCACCTAACTTTTAATCACCCAACTGCTAATCAGTCATGTAATTTCTTGACATTTAATCACAGTTTGTCCATTTTTTTATCACGCAGATACTTTAGTACCAGGCGCAGAGAAATTAAATCACGGTCTCAAGAAAAAAAAAGTGATAATGTAAAAACATCAAAACCATATAGATTTTAATCTCTTATAAAAATAATCACTATATTATCAAGGGTGCTCTAAAAATTTAATGAAATAAAAATAAAACATAAATAACATCATCTCATAAATAAACATTTATTTTTGATGTTTTTACATTATCACTGTTTTTTCTTGAAAGTGTGATGAAATGCCTGTGTTTAGTGCTAAAGTGTCCGCGGGATGAAATTAAACTGAAAATTGTCAAATATTTTTTTTTTTAAATGACACAATATGCACTATTTAATCCATAGCTGAAGAGAATGTGAAGATTAATACCTTTCCCAAGGTTATCAGTCCAATTATGGATGCAATTGGAATGACAGAGATTCAAACTCGTGTATAACGGTTCCAAAGTCTGACTGCCTACCCACTAGACCAAGTGGACTTCCCCATTCTTAAATCTAACTAAATATAAACCAACATCTTCTCCAAAAGTAAAAATGAGTAAAAATAAATAAAGACCATTAATTAAAAATAAAATAATTTAAAAATAAATAAGAAAAAAAAAAACGAGTAAACGCAATGATTTTTCTTGGCATTAAAATGACCTAAAAGGTTGATATGCCATAAAACACTAACAAAACAAACAAATTAAATTTAACTGCTCCGTAGAACCTGCCCAGATTTGAAACTGTTAACTCACTGCACTTGCAAGAACAATAGTAAATAGTTTTCTAAAAAGGCAATGGAGGTAGGTATATACTAGACTGCAATTCAATTCACCTTTCTTTCCTTTGAGCGTTTTGAGGTAAAAAGAATGTGGGAAGCAGATGCTCCTCACCACCTAAAAAGAAAATTAACTCGTTAACAGAACGAAGGTAATCCAGTTAAAATGCCTAATCTCTGTGGGTTGCAAGGCACCCACAGGGCTTTTCCATTGTGGTAGTTTCTCCAGTTAACCAATTAGTTGTAGCAAGCAGTAAGCAATAGATGACACAATCCTTACCCTCTCCAGGTACATGCAGAGCCGAGTGGGCTGATAGTTCTGGTTTACACATTTCTTTTTAATTGCTCATAAGGTTTTTTTTTGTTTTTTTGTGTGTAGGGGGAAGCCAGCTAGTTATCTATTACTTTTTTTATTATTATTATTATTGTTATTTAGTTCTCTTGCTTAGCAAGCGTAGAGTCGACTCCTTGAGTCAATTTTGTAACCTTTTCTTGCATTCGCCTGGCAGGGTGGTTAGCTCTGCACAGAACAGCCTTTTTCCGAAGCAAGAGGATTGGAGTCAAAGAGTTCCCATCTCCTAGCCTTTTTGCCACAACAAGGCAGCTCAAGGCAGCGGTGTTTTCCTGGGCTTTTTTAAAAATCAGTGTTGCTTTTCACCTAGATGAGTTACTCACCAGAGATAAAAAGCCCCATCAGCCTGAGGTGGATAAAGGTAGATTCAACAGTTTTGTCTGGGATTTGAACTTGCGTACTACGATTCCATAGTCTAAGCTTTTACCAATGACGCCTTGCTCCACCTTGGCATTTCCTGCCAGTATTTATTCTAGAATCCAGGTGTAACTTGACTCGATTAAAGAAAAGTCTAATCAGTGATTGTTAAGTTTTAAGGCATATTAACCTTTCCAGGTCATTTAATGCTGAAAACAATCATTTTTAGATAAATGTTCGTTTTGTCCACACAGAGTTTTTTGAATAACCCAATGTGAACTATTTAACCCATAACTGGAGGGTTAAAGTTAGAAGGTGGGAATTCACACCTTTTCCCAAGGGTATTAGTTCAATAATCAATGCAAATAGAACGACTAGGTTTTGAACTTGTTTTCCAGAATTTTAAAGTCCAACTGCCTATGCACTGAGCCAAGTGGACTTCCCCCACATTCCATAAACTTAAGAGATACAAATTGCAAATTGGAAAATGAAGTATACAAAAATCAGGGTGTAAAATATTGGATATCATTAATTCAGTGAGACAAGGCAGTTAGGGTGGAGCAGTGATAAAAGCTTGGAATTTGGAATCATATTACACGAGTCAAAATTATTCCATTTACTTTCAGCTGTCTCAGGCAGATGAGGCTTGTTAACTCAAGAGAGTAACTCATCTAGGTGAAGGCAAACACTAATTCCAAAAGTCAAGGGGTATAATAGCCCTGTGTCTAACTTGGATTGGTGCTCGACCTAGCAGCTATACTCCCTTGAAACAAGGCAGAGATGTAAGAGAAGAATACCAAATTTGGGTGTTTCCAAAATTTTCCAATAATTCATGAAATGATTGTTAACTTAGAAAATAAAGTTAAAATAAACATTTGGAAATAGCCTTTGCAAATCAAACACACATTCTTAGAATTTCATGCTTACAAAAATAAAATCAACATTTTTCAGAAATATGACATTTTGAAAAATGAAAAATAACAGTGTGTCAGTGTACGGACTTATCACTTGACATTTCATCACCCAACTATTAATTACAGAATAATTTGACCCCTTTTTGGCATTCTTTCCTGCTCAAAAGCATATATCAAATTCCAAGTTTCTAGTGCAAAATTTGGCAAAGTAAATTGGTAGTGACTCTTCCTCAGAAGTCATTTTTATAGTAGTTGTAGATAAAAAAAAAATTATCAGATTTTATAACAAAATTTAAAGAAAGGCGTAGTTTATTTTTTTGATTATTTGTTTAAAAGCTATTCTCCTAAGTCAAACCAAGGGAATTAGATTTGTGTATTTACAAAAAAAAAAAAAAAAAGATTAGGGTATTTCTTTCTTTTTTCAACATGTCCATATCCAGCCTGATAATCCGTTCTAAGACAGACTTAGAAGGTCAAAAATCCTATGTAGGTTGAGTTCAAGCAATTCTATTTAAAGGATTAAAGATCTTACAGTTTTTAAATGCTGACAAGTTAGACATGCATTCAATCAAACAATAAATAGAGTCAAAATAACATTGAAACTGAATGAGATTTGAATTAATACTTTTAATGGGTTCTTAAAAGGATTTTAAACAGTGTTTGTTCAATTCTGTTAAAAATGAGTCTTAATCAATAAGTGTATAACATGAACAAGTGATTATAGTTTATTTATTTATTATAGTTTTTTTAACCATGGAAGGCGATGATTACTGAGGATTCGGTGGCGAGACCCAGCATCTCCACCTGAGGTTACGGTTATAAACACCTGAATACGACCTTAGAGAGACTAGGCTGAAACTTAGTGTAGAAACATCAAAAACCTAATAAGATGAGGAAAAAAAGTCTGAATAATAAAGTTAATTCCTAAATGAACAAGTGAATCTTGAAAAGTGAATTAGGCATTGAGGTGGAGCATTGGTAAAAGCTCCGACTATGGGATCATATGACACGAGTTCAAATCCCAGTCAAAACCATTCTATCTATCTTAAGCTGCCTCAGGCAGATGGGGCTCGTTAACTTGGGAGAGTAGCTCATCTAGGTATAGGGCAACACTGATTAAAAAAGCTCCCAAAAAGGTTCTCCAATTTGTTTAGGGGTTGAGCATAGGGTTGTAAAAACAAGTATGCTATGGAAACAGTAAAAAACAAATTTGCTGCCCAACGCACCACTGGGAAGAATGATTGATGATAATGAATTCTGAAAGTTAATGGGACGTAATACATACATAGTTATTAATATTGTTTATAGCATATCAACCTTTGAGACCATTTAATGCCAAAAACAATCATTTGGCAAATTTGCTTTTCAGAAAAACAAAAATATGAAGAAATTACAGACAGGGTTATAATTAGTATGTACACAATCTGCAAGAATGCAATTTGATTGGCTATGTCAGTTTCAATAGCCAATCAAATTGCATTCTTGCAGACAGTGTACATTCTAATTATGACCCAGTACTTCTTACCTAATATTTTTGTTGTCCTAAAGTACAAAAAGGGCCAATCCTTTTTGTACCAAATAAATCCATTTCTAATGCTTTTTAATACTAAATTCATTTCTAAAGGTGTTTAATATTAAATTCATTTAAAGTTTTTGTTATACTTAATTCATTTCAAATGCTTTTATTTAAAAATTTCTGCTACCTCTAAACACAATTTCTACGCAATATTATTGAAAAAGTTAAAAGCAATTGCATTGGATGTTCCAAAGACGTAATAATGTGTGTCCTAATTGGTTCCATATTTGGTAAGAGACATGAATAGAAAGAAAGAGCCAATCGGAGAAGAAAATATTCTTATGTTTCTTACGTGAGTGCCATTCAACCAAAAAGTTAACTCGACTATTCTTAGCAAATCAATCTAATGCTACTTACAAAAAAAAAAAAAAAAAACCATAATGGAAACGTGTGAGTATGTGAGTGTGTAGCTTCAAATCCCGCTGTAAATAAATCTTGGCTGATGAACAATGTCGGCAACATTTCTGTTTCTTCCATCTAAATGTTGTCAATACTAAAATAAATTGTCTTCACTCATCATTTTATTTATATTTTCAATATTAGTGAAAAATACTTTTTTGACCTCTCAACCTCTATGGGTGATTTAAGGGATTTCTTGTTTCAGATCTTCTGATAAATTTTGGTTCTTTTAGGAATCTAAATATATCTTCTGCATAATTCTATTCTTGTTTTGTGTTTAATGATATATCAACCTTTTAAGATTATTTTAATGCCTAGAACAATTACTTTTTGATAAATATTATTTGATGCACACATAGTTTTTTTTTTAATAACACAAGTTGCACTATTTAATCTATAGCTAGAGGGAAGATGGGGTTTCATACTTTTCCCAAAGTATTAGTCAACATGTCAACATAAACAGAACGACTTGGTTCAAACTTACATACTTCGATTCCAAAATCCGACTGCCTATCAACTGAGCAACGTCAACTGACCCTCAATTTATACAAATACACTTTTTATAACATTAGTGTTTTTTTTTCAGTGTGCAATCAACGTGCCGTAACGTGTGTTTATATTCTTTTTTGTATATTCTATTTTAAATAATTTTTCACATATTTTTTAAATGAGTATTTTTTTTCCCTATTATTTTATTTTGTAAATATAATTCTATTTAATCAATTTTTAAAAAGTCCTAATATGATTCTATCTATTCTTACTCACAGTCATTAATTATTTATATGTAACATTTAGGTCTAGATTTCCTTATTATCATGATTTGAGTTTAAATCTTTCATCTCACCATAACATACTTTGTGCATATTCATATAAAAAAACAAATGAAAGAACCAAAAGAACAAGTTTTATTCTACAGCAAATAAAACTTTACGAAAATATTAGGAAAAAAAATCTAAGTAGTCAATAAAACAAAAACGTTTGAGAGAGAGAGAGAGAGAGAAAGAGAGAGAGTGTGTGTGTGTGTGTGTGTGTGTGTGTGTGTGTGTGTGTGTGTGTGTGTGTGTGTGTGTGTGTGTG
>JAUZSX010004063.1:0-22350 GCA_034780655.1 Idiosepius hallami
AATATATTTCCACAAGGCGTGCAAATAACTAGGTTAGTACCTGTGTTAAATCAGTAGGAAGATGCATCTTTGTTCGTATTTAAGACAGGCATCTATGTGAACGAAAACTCTTAAGTACAACCCGAGGTCAGTTATTCACTTTGTCCGTGGCATACCTTGCACTGACCGAGTGTTATTAATAGTTCAACGAAGTGTGGATGGCATTACAAAAGGTTTCACAATTATAAACGGACATAGTTACTTTAATAACACCTGGATAATTCTTCTGATAAATATACATTTTTGTGGATAAATTGATAAAACAAATTAATATATAATTGTATATCTGCATGTATGTATATTCCTCTCTGTTTGTCTGTGTCTATGTGTGTGTGTCTGTGTGTGGATTTGTGTGTGTGTTTGTGTGTGTGCATATAAATTAATCGAGTGACTATGTATGAGTTTTTGAAATGTAGCCATTTGATCTACAACCTATTTTCATGATCCAAGAATCACAGCTGTGTAATTCAAAACCATTCAAGGCTTTTGAGCTACGATTACAAGTTGTTATTTGTAGACGTATTCAACACAATGTTTTAATGACATATTCAGAAAGTATTTTTTTATCTATTCACCCTCTATGAAGTCTCTGACTGAAGTGAATAATAATCAACTAATCTTATGTTCATTAATTTTTCTTTCGTCTTTTTTTTCTTTTTCTAAGTATGACATTGGACAAAATAGATTTTTTTTTTGTATTAAGATTATCCGTTTGGTATTCATTACACATTTTTTTTCACAAACTCAAATATTCTAATATTATATTTACTTGGTGAGCACCAACCAAAGTTTGGATCAAGGCCATTTTTACGTACTCTTACCTGGGCTTTCTACATTCAGTGTTACCCTTCACCTAGATGAGATGCTCTCTCGACTTAACGAGCCTCATCTGCTCGAGGCTGCTGAAATGAAAGTAATAGTTTTGACTGGGATCATATATTCTAATATGTGGGCAACCATGGTGGAGCAATGGTTTAGGCTCGGGAATCGTAATACACGAGTTCAAATCTTACACGAAGCAATTGCATTTATCTTAAGTTAACTCAGCCAGATGGGGCTCGTTAACTCAGGAAAGTAACACATCTAGGTAAATGGCAACACTGATAATAAAAGCCCAGATATGGAATGGGAACGTAAAAATGGCTAACTTGGGTCAGTGCTTGACGGAGTAAATGTAATATTTTTTAATATATTCCCACACACCATCATATACATTTTAATGTCTTCATACATTGATACATTGATACATAAATATATGATGATGGCAGGATTCTGACAAATGTTTGCGGCCTCTAGGATCGTCTCTTGCATCAAGCTTTTCCCAAATTCTTAAGTGACTATGAAAACCAGCAGTGGTATAAAAATTCAAAACGTCTTTTGGAATCCTTTGGATAAGACTGGAACATTTGTACAACTATTATTCGGACTGTTGTCTTCATCCTTATTTATCATTGATATATTAACAATGTTTCGGGTGATTAATTCTTCAGTTGATCGGACTAGGAAACCATCTTATCGTAATGAGTTTAAATCCCAGTCAAAACCATTGCGTTCATCTTTAGCTGCCTCGAGGAGATAAGGCTCGTTAACTCAGGAGATCAACTCTTTTAGGTGAAGCGCATAATACCATCTAGAGCCCCGGCGTTAACAATGCTCCACTGTCACTGTCGAAAATAATATACGTGTGTGTTCTTTTATGAGAATAATAATTTTCATTGAAAAGCAAATAATGATTTAGTTTAGCCAAAAGTTTCCATGGACTTCGGCGTAGAGCATTGCTAAAAGCTTGGACTATGAAATTGTATTATGTGAGTTCAAATCCAAGTCAACACCATTGCATCTACCTTTAGCTGCCTCAGAAAGATGGGGCTCGTTAATTCGGGAGAGTAGTTCATCTAGGCGAAGGGCAACACTGATTTCAAAAGCTCAAAATATGTCCTCCACTTTGTGGATTGAGCATAGCAACTCTTTGTCGTAAAACAAGAATTCTACGGAAACAGCAAAAAAAAAAAAGGCTGCTCAACTCACCACTAGGTATAACAGTTTAATAAGAAAAGTGCCCATAAAAGCAAACAAACAAACAAACTGATATTAATTCATAGAAAATTTTTCTACAACATATTTTACACTGTTTTTTTTTCTCTATTTTTTGTACATGGATTATTTACTATTATTATTGTTATTATTATTTACTATTATTATTATTATTTTTACTATTACTATTATTTACTATTATTATTATTTATTATTATTATTGTTACTATTATTATAATTATTATTCTATTGCTATTATTATTATTATTATTATTTATTGTTATTATTTTATTATTATTTTATTACATTTATTATTATTAATATTATTACTATCATTATTATTATTATTACTATTATTATTATTATTACTGATGTTTTTCTAATGACTCTAGAGCCTTGTTCTTTCTTCTTCGATTGCGTTGTTTTATTGAAATTTTTTTTATTCCCTTACAAACCCTCTATAAAAAAACACACACTATTTTATCTCTTGGGATTTTTATAGTATTTTGTTCACATGACATCTTGTTCACACGCCCAAAATTTTCAAGAGATTTGCTTTGTATATATTTTATAATTTTTAAAATTTTAGCGTTCTTTTGGGCTGGGCCTTTAACCTTATTTCTTTTAAACTTTATTTTTCTTTGTCTTTTTCTGCTCTTTTCTTTTCTGCTGATTTTTAAACCTCTTCTTCTACTCTTTTCTTCTTTGTTCCACTTCTACTTCTTAACTGTTGCCAAAATTTACTTAATTATATCTATAAGACATATTTATTTATTTTTGTGGGTTTCTGTGTAACATGCGTTTATTTGCTTAGTTATTTGTTTATATTTTTTCTCCTATATTCATTTTTTCACTCTCTATTCTTCCACTCTTAAAATTTCTTTTTTTTTCTTAGTTTAATTCCCTCTCTCTCTGCCCCCCCCTTATCTTCCTTTCTCTCTAAGCAAATTCTTTTATGTAAATTTTATTCATGGAAATGCCGTGTATTCAAGACGGTGGTAAAAAGATTTTCGGGGCTTTTTTATCGCCTTTGTAGAGCAATTAATGTATTTAATCTGATGCACAAAAAAAAACATACAAAAAAAGTATAAAAAGTTAAAAGCCCCGAAATGACAAAAACACAAAGATAGAGAAAAATATACTTAGAGAGAAACGCATTTGCATACATAGGCGTGTGCATGAAACATCGGAATCACGCACCAAAACGCAAATCATCACGTGAGTTGACACACACAGCTAAAATACATACAAGTTTCAATATACAGATGTTTAAATTCAGAAATTATAACACGTCGGTTCAAATCTCAGTCAATAAATAAATAGATAGATAGATAGATAGATAGAGATTTATAAAAATCATATCATCGTGTTTGTATGAGACCATATATCCTGTAGCGTTTCAGATTTCTAAACTGGGTGTTTTTCTAATAACAATTGTGGTTTTAATTTTAAAACCACAATTGTTATTAGATAAAGACATCCTGTTTTTTTTAGGTAGAGCTCTTTAGAAAAAAAAGAGCACGTAAAATGATCTTGTGCCAAACTTGGGTTGCTGCTCACCAAGTAAATATAATATTTATTCGTAGAGTGCTTCAGAAAAAGAAATGCAATAGATATTTTTAAAAAATTCGGACCACTAAAATTTACATATGCATGTTATTTTATTTTTATATAATAGGTTTCATTAACTACTTTGGAGAAATACTTTAGAAATGACTTTAATTGAGAAAAGCATTAGAAATGAATTTAGCATAAAAAATTACTAACAATTTCCTCCCGCACAGGTTGATGTGTTGGTTAGTAGGGGGAAATTTGATCATACCCCTAAGGGTGAGATTTACTCTAGCTACGCCACTAATACCTGATTTTACGTCTCCATGAAATTTTTCACATGTCAAGTTAGAGAATTATAACTATACAGCATAAATAATGAAGACTGAATGAATAACTTGTATGTCTTTGCATAAGAAGTGAATTGTCTTTTCTCCGGCAAGAATTTTCTAATATTTTATGCATTTGCATAAATATTACGTAAAACTTAATTGCATAATAAACTGCACATTTCATCATGAAGTAACCGTCGAACAACGAGACTTAAAAGAGAAGAAATAAAAAAAGACGTATGTTCAACGAATCATAATGAGCCAAATGCAACATTAGTTTTTTTTTTTGTTAAGTAGTAACAATCATGGCAAAGAAATGGAAATGAGAAATCAAACGATTTCTTTTTTTTCTTATTTTTAATGATTCGACACGAAATGAGAACAATACAGAAGGGGAGTATGAATAGAAAGAAAAAGCAAAGAGTGAATAAAAATAATAAAAATCAATTTTTAAAAAGCTAATAGTACAAATAATAATAACAAAAAAATACTACTAATAAAAATGTATACTAAAATAGTAACAATAGCAACAATAGAAATATTGAATATAATGACAAAGAAGATGAAAGGAAATAGTAATGCTGAAAATATGTAAAAAGAAGCTGACTAATAGTACAAATATTAATAAAATATTAATATCAAAAATGTTTACTGGAATCAATAATAATAAAAGAACAATAAATAATAATAATAATAATAATAATAATAATAATAATAATAATAATAATAATAATAATAATAATAATAATAATGAATCCAATGTTATAGATGAAAGTGCAAAATATTGCTAAAAATAAGTAAAAGAAAAAATAATAATTACAATATCGTAAAATAGTATTAATAACATGTAGAACTGCAATAATAATGACAAGTGAAAAAAGACATCATTAACAACGACAATATAGTAATGAAAATAATAATAATAACAACAACAACAACAACAACAATAATAATAATAATAATAATAATAATAATAATAATGATAATAATAATAGGAGAGAGAAGGAAGAAAAAATATAAATAAAATTTTAAATGAGTAAGAAAATATCTCCCAAATTGTAGATCTTGATGTACCGACTGGCTGCACAATTATAACAAATGAAACAGAAAGTATCAATAGACATATTGAACTATCAATAGAATAACGAAAATTTCGAAATATTAAGAAAATAGAACAATAAATGCAATGCAGATTGTTATAACTTTATTTTAGATTTGAAATTAAAATTAAAATTCGAGAAGTTTTGCGTTTCTAAAATGTAAATGTGAGACAAATCGGAATTCAAAGTTATAATATCAACTACTTTTCTGAAAGCCATCACCTAATCAATTTGAGTATTTTGAAGTAGATTCTACATGTTGTTCTATAGTAATTTCTTCCTTTAGTGCAGAGTTTTGGGGTATTTTAAAATTTACAATTAAAGCAGGGAAGAAAGCAGAAGGGAAATTAAGAGTAAAAATGAAGGAAAGAATATTTTAAAAGCACCTGACTGTTTGAGATCGTATGTTCAGTATTGAATGAATAAGTGGCAATTTTCTTGCCTTGAAATTCGCTCCTTTGTTAATATAGCTGTTCCACATAAAATACGTGCAAATTCTTCTGAAAACGGTTACCGCCTTTTCGGACGATAATACGAGAGAAAAACGAAACTCAAGAGCCGTTCTAACAGAGGATCATATTAAGGCCGAAATATCGGTGTGTCTTCTTTGGTTTGGTTTCATAGATTGGCATTTTTGAATCCAAAGATCAACACAAATACTAACAAAACCAAGACAGTTAATCATTCTTCAGATGGTTATCTTCAGACTTATAACTGAAAACAGTAAGAGTCAGTCCATTTCGTGAAATATTTGTTTGTTTGTGTTTAACGGCATATCAAATATTTACTTCATTTAACGCTGAGAACAATTATTTTGATAAAGGTTATTTCATACGCACACATTTTTTTTATAATTAAGACAGTTTGCACTGTTTAATCTTTGGCGAGAGAGAATGGGTGGGTTAATACTTTTTTTAAGGGTATTAGTCCATATGTGAATATAAAAGGAACGACTACAGTTCGAACTCACTTGCCACGTTTCCCACTGCCTATCCACTGCTTCAAGTAAATCTCCCTTAAAATGAATATGAATTATAACAAACAATCAAAATAGTTAAACCTAACTCATCATGCTTTAATGTTTTCAAAATAACCATACTGGAGTTGATATACTTTACCAGTTTAAAGCATTGTTAAAAGCTCGGGCTCTGGAATCGTATGACGCGAGTTCAAATCCCAGTCAAAACCATTGTATTCCCCTTTAGCTGCCTCGGGCAGATGGGGTTAGTTAACTCGGGAGAGCGGCTCATCTAGGTGAAGGGTAACACCGAATGTAAAAAGCTCTGGTAAGAGCATATAAAAATGGCCTTGTGCCAAAATGGGGTTGGTGCTCACCAAGTAAATATAATACTTTAACATTTTAACCCTGACTTGGCCAGTTATATGATCCTTCATGATCCACTAATAGAACAACCATGATTGGCTAGTTGATAATTTTGTTATATCATCATTTGACTTAGGTTGCTAAGGCCGATATATTGGTGTTTTAAGGTCCAAAGTGTTAAAAAAAACAACTAAAACCGATTTCCTATAAATGAACATGTGCTTTAAATAGTTTATAAAATACTCTCTCAGTCGTCCGAGAAATTTGTTTCGTTTTTTTTTTTTCATCTGTGTCTGATCCAATAAAAATCCTATTAGAAAGGCATTGAATGTATTTTGGAATTACAATCTTCTATTTCAGACTTTCATTTGATTTTTTTTTATTAGTGTTTTTGAATGATTTCTAAATTCCTGTATTCTTAGTGACGGGTTTCATAAAGCTGCCAGAATTCCAGTTATAGATACGAAGCAGGAATATTTATGAATTGGAGAATATATTTTTAGAAAAAAGGATTTTGAAAGATTGTTCTCACTGACTTATTTGGTCGTTTTATTTTTACGTTTTTTTTAATATTTTAGGTTGGGGAAATCCATTTGGCACAGTGGGTAGGCAATCAGATTTCATAATTGTAGTACGCGTGTTTAACTCCCAGTCATTCCATTTGCGCCCTTTGGAAAGGTATGAAACCAAAAATTTTAACCATCTATGGATTAAATAGCAAACTACGTGTGTATACAATGATTGTTCTTGGCATTAAATGAACTAAAAGGTTCATATACCGTAAAACACAAACAATAACTTGCCAACTAGTCATTGAGAGCCGTTCTATTTAGGAACCATACTAAGGCCGGAATATCGGTATTTTTCCTTTGTCTTAACCATGCATACAGGACTCGTGAACCAGAAATTCGAAACCGGATGTAGGACCCAATCAGACACTATAATGAATATACATTAACTCTTGGACTCTGATGGTTATATATCAGTTTTGCCAACATAGGGCAAAAAAAGGATAGAGCCGATATTTCCTCTCCTCGTAGTCTTCTAAATAATCATTCCTTTTGCCTAGATCATAATCATATGTCAGGTTCCAAACGATGGGAGACTAATAATGCATTTTCGAAACCTTTCAAATTATCTGAATGAATAAAAATGTAAAAAATATATTATAAGGAAGCTTGTTGTCACTTTGATATCCGAGAAAACCACTGCCTGATTACAGGGAGAAAGCTCTGACATTGACCTGTATAAAAAAGCTCTTATAATAAGAATTATAATTGTGAAAAAAAAAGACAAATAAACGATATTAAAATATACTCGATTAAATTTTATGTATTATCACATTTATTGATATTTTTAATGTCTATTACATAATATTTCTGTTTAATATTAAGCTAACACTACTACTACTACTAATACTACTACTACTAATAATAATAATAACGCAAACAATAACATCAATAATATTAATGATAACAATTATGGAATATGAAAACTGCAAGCGATACCGATTATCATATGAGCAATATAAGTGATACCGATTATCATATCAAGGACCATGCCAAATAACCTTAAAAGGAGAATGCAAGAAACAGTATCAAAGATAAAATACACCTCCGACAATCTACTGCTTTTATGAAGACAGCTGACATAATCGGCAAATTAATGGACCATAAAAACTGAAACCAAAAAAATTGAAAAAGAAATTAAGAAAAAAAATCTGATCAGATTCTACTAATCCAACTAGTGACGGATGAAGTAAAGTAAAAAAAAAAACAGAGAAACGTCATTTTACAGACTTTGACTTGGATGGAGCAAATTAAGCTGTAGCATCATAAAAAGACCTGCTGTAATTCTGACTTAAATGAAAACCACCGATCAAAAACAGCATAGATGTGCAGCCTGTGACCGGAGTAATAATGTTAATAATAAGTTTAATCACAATCACAGTAAAAAATAAAAAATAAAAAAACACTGAAATTTTGTCTGTTTTGTTTTCGGATATTGATCTAGCTTAAAAATTGGCCATCTATCATTAAACAAATTTATTCCAGACAATAGATTCTTAATTTTATCTTAAGAAATTTAATTCTTTCCTCATTTTTATTTTCAAATTTTTATCTCGTCTTTTCTCTTGGTTATTATATTTTCCACATGCCTTCCTTACATATGATTCGTTGTAATATTGTAATTATTAGTTTAGCTGCTGTGTAAATTATACGTTTGTCGTTTATTGTTACATCGATGTTAAATTTTAAAGAAATCGATTTTAGAATTTTAAATGAATCCCGCATTTTTACTCCTGTTTCTTTCTTGCTTATTTATATTGTTTTTTATTTTTTTTTAATTTTTGTTGAAATCAATTTTTACTTCTTGTAGCAATTTCTAATTTTCATGCGCATAAGGAAATTTTATACCAGATGTTCTATTATGAATATGTCTGAAGCATTGAAATAGACTTTCTCGAAAGAAGAGATATAAAACACATTCTTTTGAAATTGGTTTCATATGGACACCGCCTGAAAATCGGTCAAAACGTTTTAAATGAAAAAAAAGTAAAACCTTATCAACTTTACGAAAAATATTAATGATAAAAATAAAAATAATAATAATAATAATAATAATGATAATAATAATAATAATAATAATAATAATGGTGTTGATGATGATGATGATGATAATAATAATAATAGAAGCAAATTCAAAGAAATGGTCACGAAGGTAAGGAAAATCTGGATCATGAAATGTAACACGATGGTGAGAACCACAGTATCGCTAAAACTCCACCAAAAGACCAAGAGAAAAGAAAACACCAAGAAATTAGCATGTAAAGAAAAATGCACATTTCTAAACTAAAGGAGTCAAGAAAACTTCTTACAGAAACAGTAATGAACTATGAAAACTGAACCCAACAAAAAGGAAAGAGAACGGGAGCGCGGATAAAAGATGATTGAGGTGAGGAGCTTGTAGTGACTTGCTTCAAGAGACACTGATGTGCCAGTGGGGTCTTATTGGCACTCTGCCTTCAGAAGAAGGCGGAATCTAGATTAGGCTGTAAGATCTGGAAGTACCATAATGAAAGTTTGGGAAGTAGCACCATACAGTATTTTGGATGGGATGGGGTGGATTCTACTGGAGAATCACTAGGAGACTTGTCATTATGATTCCATTGAATACCGTTGATCCAAAACATCATGCAAGTGATGTTGGTGACTGGAGTGTGAATTTATAATAATAATAATAATAATAATAATAATAATAATAATACTGTAATGGATCGCAGCCTAGATTGGCTTACGAAGAGATGTTTTTTGACACTGAATTCAGCGTGGATCACTAGTTGCTAAGTTTGCAAGGGCTCGGTAATCAGTTTCAGATATGATAATTTGGCACAAAACTGTTTTCAAAGGGAATGGCGCACAGCCTACCGAAATTCACAAATATCCTTTATCTTATATCTCTTTAAAGCAGCAAGGGTCGAGGAGTGGTAAAAGTTTCGACTCTGGAACTGTATTACCCCAGGTCAAATCAAAGTCAAAACAATCTCATTCAACTACTTCGGAAAGAAGAGACTCATTAACTCTGGACGGTAACTTATCTAGACGTAGAGAGAATACTGGTCCCAGAAACACGGCAAGATGAGACCTGTCAATCAAATATGTGTAAGTCATCTACGTGAAAAATAGTACTGATAACAAGAACGCATGTAGTGCAAGCAACAAGGCTGGCCTTCGTGGATTAAGAACACAGCAGCCCGACACAACCAACATCATGTATACCACCTACATAATACCTCTAATGTCGAGGTGAAAACTATGTCGACCAAGTGGGTGTACATGGCCGGTGCGCAGCCACGACTAACTCAACAGAACATCCACAGGAACTGGTAATCTGTTGCCTTTTATTTCTCTCTTCATATCAACAAACATAGTGGACAAAGCGGCATGCAACCGGTACTTGTACAAGAGTGGAAGCTGGACTTCCAAATAACATTTTAAAAATTTAGAGAATAGAATTTATTTTGGTGCATTTATTGAAAATAGTCTGGTTGATTATATCCATAAAAATTTAAGCATTTATGAAATTTTCAGAATATTCAATCAAGAATACTAAATGCGCATGCGCCCCATCTAAATAAACAGCATATTTCCACTTTTAATCTTAATGTCAAGTATATTGTGTGCCTGGACCCTAGATCTCGTTGACATTTTGTCCTTAACTGCAGATCCTAAAATATTAGGCTTTAACATCCAATCTAATTCTAATAAGCCTTTTATTTTGCAGTTCTTGATTTTTCTAGTTCCTACAACTTCATTAAATGTTTGTCAATAGCTCTCGAGTAATTCTTTGAATCCTTACTCAGAAAAAATAGCATCATCATCGGTGGTCTCTCGTGGTCAAGTATGACTGCTATCCTCCATCTTGGTCCCTGTGGGCTTTGAGATGAATAAACATCGCACTGCAACTGGAAGATCATGCTTCGTAGGGGCCGATCCTAGACCCGATTTTAGGATGTGTTCCCTTTTGAGAGCATGCCTGCGCGTGATGTTTTAACGTGAGGTGACTAGTGCACCTTCAGCAATCACAAGGCCTTTTGGCAGGGGACAGCATTGTTCCGATGGCATGGAGAACCACGGGGACTTGAGGCCATCCTCTGTTGCAGCATTCATTTGCTTTCAGTGCCATTATGTCATTGTTGTCATCATCCACCACACCCGGGACTAGCATCTAGTCAGTGAGAGTCGTTCTATTAAAGGACAATATTCGGTGTATCTGAGTTTGCTCTAGGTTGCTCTTCAGCTGGTCTTTGTGGCAAATTTTTGGTGTTCCTCATGGTCTGTTTCCTTTCGATGAGGGAATTAGAAAAAGAGTGAGACTGGCAGAAGGAGAAAAGAGCGAGAACAAACCCATCTATCAATACTTCCCCTCTGAACACTGTCCTCGGCTTTTTCGCCATAGAATCGGTCATGCATCAAATAGAAACCCACCCCATTGACGACAGGACCCAATGCTTGTATACGAGTAGGAACCGACGACGAAACCTTTGAAATTATAATATTGTTAATTATCTTTAGCATAGTATTATTTTTTTCGTGCTATTCTGAATAAACTAAATGTCACATGTGATTGTTTTTGACGCATTATCAGATTACGTTATGTTTGTTTGTTGTGTTATGCGGCATATCAACCGTTTTTGGTTATCTATGGCTCATTTATTTCTATTCTAATTATTATTCCAATTATTTAAAGAATCTCACACCAATCCCTGGGCACACTCGCACCCAGCAACTAGCCGATTTATGCTGAAGTCAAAGTAACAAGTCTTCTATGATTTCAAGCAAATACGCACCATTTCAGTCAGGGACTGTACGGTGCAAGATCTACCCGAGTTTTACCCCACGGCGGCAACTTCGCACACCTGCCAATGCCCGGTGGTGATCTCTGAAGAAAGAGTGACAATAAGTTTCTTCTGGCATTCTAGTATATCTGGATACTTTGCAGTCAGTGACTACAAGCCCTCCTCCTCCTGATTCATAATTATTATTATTAGTTTTAGGTTCCTGGATTCAGTACTTTTCTTATGATTTCCGCTGTTCTTATATATGTAGTTGTCAGTAAGATGTTTATCTTGACGTTGATTCCAATATTAGTAGTCTTCCATTCATGTCTTTTGGAATTCATTATTTTTATTATTATTAATAATATATATTTTTTTTAATATAAGTGTTTTATAAGTCAATGGGATAGTGTTTATATAAAAAGTGAAAATTGTTTCTGTGTTGGGAATACTAATCAATAGGGATATTGAATTGATTAGATTTTGACCAATATGTTCATCTTCCAAAGAAGGACAAAATGTATATATTTTTGGTTCTGTGCTTTGTAGTATTTTGAGCAGATTGGCGTCAGGTATGTGGGGTCTATTATTATGTGTTTCACACTTTAAATAATTAGGTGCAAGTTAATGTAAGTTATACTCGTTAACAGTAAATAAAAAGAGTGTATTCTTGCAACTATGATGTTGTTAAAGCCGCATCTTCTGATGAACAAAACTACATCTTCCGGCACCCAAGTAAGGAGTGTATATTTGAATTAAGAAATATTGTTGATATTGCCTTTCTCGTTTATATATTTTATCTTCATTTTTTATTTTAGATTTTAGAGTTTTCTCAAAGTGTTTTTAATTAAGCAAACATTTATCTTCTGTTTCATCAACGAACATAGTTTGTCATTTCTAAACGAGTCTCTTCTTTCTCTAGCTTTCAAGTATACCCATTTTATTCAATTATTCTTTGAAAATAAATGATTTTCTTTTTTTCTTAAAATATATTCTTCTTGTTTCTCGATGCTGAAGCCTGGCCTGAATACCATAAAATTGACATATTTCTAGAATCTGCCTTTTTATCTATTTTTGTCTACCTTGTTATTCTTTCTTTTCTTTTCTTTTCTTTTTCAGGCACTTTATAGCTTGTTAGAATTTTCTCACCAACTCCATTAAAAATATCGTAAACGGCTTCGTTAAGAATGGGAGGGCGTATCCTTTTTTTATAGAAAATATAATGCCGAAGGAAATTTTCGGAATAATTTCATATTTTAGAGCTATCCTTATAAAAAGAAAATATTAAAAACAAAAAAAAGATAGGCATGGAACTAAAAATACATTAACCTGAATACCAGTGCCTACTAAGAAAATACTATCATTCCACTTACCTAAAATACGGATTTTTATTTTGAAAAATTTCAATTATATAGTTCTTATAAATAATTCACGGTTTAAAAAAGTCTTGAGTGGTCCATATAGATTTTTCCGTTCTTTTTTTTGTGGGACTCACGTAGAGTGCCACACGGAATAAGGTGTAAAGTAGATATCTCAGGTTGGTGATAGCGTGTCCTACTTATAGTGGTAGAATATCCACAATAGTCTCCTAGTAGATCTCCCAGTAGATCTCTCCCGAAGCAGTCTGTATAGCTGCTTATATTAAGAGCGGGCGAGTCCACTCTTTAGGTTAGAACAGGCCTCTTAACACCTCCCTTCCTTGAGTTTTTTTCTTACTTCAAATCTTTAAATAATAGATTTACATATTTTAAACTTTTGTTTCAGTTGGGAAGTAGAAAATATTTTAAGAGTGTTCTTTGAGTAATAGAAAATACTTTATTGAAGAACAAAAAGAATAAAACCTTGGACTCATTTTTTTTTCAATTCGAAAAACCTGAACGATAACCATCAGTTTTGGTTTAAAAACAGTTGTAGTATGAAGTATCTCACGTCAGCAAGTTGTTGTGCAGTCAGGGAGGTGAGGAATAAGTTGTTGAGTATCTGTTATTTTTTTACAAGAAAAGACAAGGACAAGAATAAAAAATAACTTTATCGGTAGATTTTGTATTTTCTTTTTTCGTACTCATTGCTTTTCTCTTACTGCCGTAGAACCAGACAGTTTTAAGATTCGGCGTGCGTAGTAGCGATTTCTCGGTGTGAAATCGAATTTCGTCGATTCTATCGTGAACGACGTTTTTCCGTGTGTTGATCGAATCTTGTCACCAGCCGTGTGGCGACGGTCGTTCTTGTTGGCACTGTTGAGTTGTGGGGTTTAAGAGGACCTCGTGAGTTTGAATTCCCTCGTCCAGTTGTGTGTGACGGTTTCTGTTGTGGGTGGTCCCGTGTAAGTTCGAAGTTCCTCGTTGTCAGTTGTGGGACGAGGATCTGTTGTGGGTGGCCTGTGGTGTTTGTTCAGAATCTCAGATTAACGCGAAGAGTCAAATCAACAATTATATCTACTCAAGGGCAGTTCACAGACAACTGGATATTCCATGGTATTTAGGCAGTTGGATTTAGGAATCGTAATACGCAAGGTCAAATACCAGCTGTTCCATTTGTGCTCATATTTGAATTAATACATTCCTGAAAGTCATGAATCCCAATATTCCCTCCAGTTATGAATGACATAATGCATATTGTGTTATTCAAATATCTACCTGTGGACAAAAAAATGTCCATAAAAAATTATTGTTCTCGGCATTAAATTACCCGAAGGAGTTGATATGCCAAAAAACATAACAAAACAAATCACAATCAGCACCATATAGGTGCACTTACGAAAATGATTTGATATTAGCATTAAATTAAATTGTCTTTCAAAAATAAGAAAATCCAAGAGCATATTAACAAATAACACTCCATAAACGCTTGTTTTGTAATAGTGAATAAATTAACGTTCAGAAGCCAATTCAGTAGAGGACAATTTTCCCATTCGCTCTTGATCAGATTTCAAATTTACTTTAGAGAGTTTATAGTGTAATAATGAGAACCATACTGCCATTTCATTGGATGCAAAAAAGTTAGCTGATAGAAAATTACATAATTTCTCTTTAAATATATTCAATTTCTATTACTTCAATAATCATTACTTCTTAGGTTTTTTCCCCCAGTAATTCATTTTTTTTAAACACACATAGGCACAAACGCAGAGAGACACACAAAAATATATGAATATGTAATTTCAAATCTTGATGAGGGAGTTAAAGGGTGATAGTGATGATTATAATTATGATGATGATGATAATTGAATAATAATAATAATAATAATAATAATAATAATGATAATAATAATAATAATAATAATAATAATAATAAATCATTTGAGAACTAGAAAAAATCTAAAGATTTGAAAAGAACTCTACAGGACATTTGAATTAATAGAAGAATAGACCTATTACGTGTCACTTCACCCGGGAAGTATTAAAAATATAAATATATAAAAATATATTAACAGCAAGGTCAGGAATGCATTAGGACAGTGATCATAACAATGAAATTTACAATCCCCTATGATCCATCTGGCTTAAATACAAAAATAGGAGTCTTTAGTTTGGAACATATCTGCTTGGTCGAGGACAAATCCAAGTTAAAGGCAAGACCAAGTTCACGTCCTCATTCTATATTTTGTAATGATTGTTGCCCTTGATGTACGGTCAAATCATGTTGGAGACACCAATCCCCATCATATCACCGAAGTTAAGCAACGTTGAGCCTGGTTACTAGTTAGATTGGTGACCATTTACAAATACCAAGTACTGTACAAAGGGAAGTAACAAACCTGCAAGCGGTGCCCCTACTATTCCTTTCGAGGAAACCAATTGTTACACCACGCACATCACTGTGCGATACGATATGAATGAATGAATTGTTGCCCTTTACCTAAGTGGCTTATTCTCATTGAGTTCTCTGGTATCATTGACCCGGATTTTTGTAATCCGTATTATTTTTAAACCTAGATGAGTAACTCTTCGAGTTGAGGAGTATCATCTGCCCGAGACCACTGAATGGAAACGTGATGGTTTTTATTGGGATTTGAACTTGTGTAATAGGATTCAAAAATCAAAGCTTTGACCACTGCCACAGTCTTGCACTTAATTTAAGAAACCTTCGTACATAGCTTAATATTTCAAAGATGTTGGTTAAAAGATCAGTACACTTAGATTGCAAGGAATCACAAATTCTGTATGTTTGTTTGTATTCTTATTTGATGGCATATTAACATTTTTAGGTCAATTTATTGTTGAGAACAATCTTTTTTTTTTTTCATAAACTTACTTTTGTCAACACTTATTTTTTTAAGATCATAATATACAGTATTTAAGCAATTGCTGGAAGAAATGTGAAGATTCATAGTTTTTCCATGGTATTAATCCAATTATGAAACGCAATGGAACGACCAGGATTTGAACTTGCGTTTTACGATCCCAACACCCGAGTGCCTACCCACAAGACTTTATAGATCTCTCCACAAAAATATTAAATCGTCGATTCACATATTTTTCTGACAATCTTCATAGACTCAGGCGCGTGGGTATTTGTTCTTGATTTTTTTTGTTATTTTCTCATCAGGCCTAGTTCTCACCTTTACGAAGACATGTTTTACTTCTTTGTAAGCTTCGATCATAAAATTACGAAGAGTGGAGATAAGCAACAGATACAAGTATGGTAGAAATTAATTACTCAATAAAATGTTACACATTTCCACAACGATAAAGAAAGTGCGTTATCTATTATGGTAATATAACTCAATATTCAAATCAACTTAGTATTTGCCGTTTAAAGGCCTGTTATTTTTATTTCTTTCTTTTTTTTTTCATCTTTTATATAAATCTGTCTCCAAAATTGATCAGGAGTTACTTTTATTACCCTTTATTTTTTTCTCCAGGGAAAATTAGCAAATCAAAAAGCCAGCCACCAAACCCGTTTATAAAAAGAAAAAAAATGATTCAATGTTTAATGACGATAATACAGACTATTTGTTAGTTTAGACTGGGAAGACTTTATACACAAAACAGTGTCTAACCAATTAGTTTGAATATGCATCAAATATAATACAGTCGCAGCGTTCGTGTGTATGTAAAACACATCAAGAGAGAGAACCAATGGACGAATCATAAGTAAATTTGGCAGGATGGTGGTCTCTAACCGACGAGTAGTGTAAATCAATTTTCAAGGCTTGAATTTTTTTTCGTGTCTTTGGCCAAGAAAATCTCAGGTTCGCCATTAACCCGACGTTTTCCAGGCGTTTCTTATTCTTTGCACATCCACTTTGTTTTCAATAACAGTTTTTAACGAAAATACACAAAATTTCGGATCTACATTTCCGATAAGACCCTTTTACGTATGACATGGCATTAAGAATATAAAAAAATCCGCGTTTTGAGCCCCGTTTTTAGTGTCTATGTTTACCCCATTGTTGGCAACAGAAGGTTGCATTCGACCGATTTGGTCCAAACTTTACGCATTAACGCTCAGTGTGGTCTAAAATGCCTTTTTATTCTTCTACAGCTGATCGAATATATGACCTAGCCTTCTTTCCGTTGCAACCACCTTCTTTCATCTGTAGTAAATGTGTTATACTTATTTTAGTGTCGACTTTTGGTTCCATCATTTCGGCCAATTGCCGGACCATAACAATCTCCTATTTCGTCACAAATGTTTTGGCTTAAGAAAAAGTTTATCAACCATTATTGAAAAAAAAACAACATTTTAATCGAGAAAAAAAATCTCGATTTTACATTTCTTTCTTTTTTTTCTAATCATTTTTAATGTTCTTCTATTATACAAATCTCCGTTTTAAGTGCAGAATATTTCTTTTATTTTAAAATAAATTGATTTGCTTCTATCTTCATCTTTTCCATCACCACCAAGAAAAAATGTACAAATTTATGAGGATTGATGTGACATTTCCAATGGAATATGTTATTAACTATGAATAAATGTCAGTTGATAACGGAGTATTTGTTGATTATGGTTCATCGTCTTTACTGAATCGACATTACGGAACAACGAAAATTGCCTAAAATGAACAATCGTTAATACCACTCAAAAAAAAGAAGAAAACAAAAACCTGAATAGCCAATTCTCCATCTAACAATCAGGATTTCATTTAAGTTTTAGTTTTTTTATACTTATTAACATCATAAACATAAGGACGATGAATAAGAATCCTGGTATCAATTTCAATAATACTCTGTAAAAACCTGATTAACAATAATTAAGAATTCGGGAATCTACAGCTCTATCATGTTAGGATAAATAAATATCAAAATTCAGCACAATAAGAATATTACAATAGAAAAAATAACCATGAATTAACAAAGGATTATCCTCACAAAATTTCACAGACATTTGATCTCTTTCAATGTTTTTTAGTTAGTAAGGTTGTGTGACATATTTGGCGTCACATTGAATTATTAATCGTAAAAGCATGTTTATTCATATGTTAAATTTAGAACAAAATTTTATCTAGATGATAAAAAATGCAATAAATAAACTTTAACCATTACGAATTAAAATGTTCTAATATTTTGACAAAGTTTAGTGCTATAGTCAAACTATCGGCTCTTTCAATAGTGTAGTAAAAAATATTTTTTATCAATAACTGTGCAAATGGAGAAACTATGTGCAAGAATAATGGGAAGCTGTAAACGTGGATTGATCTAATTGATTCCTCCACATTTTCATTTCTCTTGAATTAAAAAAAATTCAAATTCTGCAACTTTAGCGGAAATTGATACCAAAAAAGAGATATTGGAAAAATAATAACAATAGTATTTTCTAGTTAAATTTGAACACTCAATGCAAGAAATTGGAAAATTCTGGCATGTAATACATTATGCAAAAAATATATTCAATATAATGCTTTTGACGATTCTAAATAGTCACGAAAACTAATTTTAAAATGCATGTAGTAGTGGCATTTAAATTACCATAAAAAAGGGCACGTTCACTGAAGTAATCAAAACTAATAATGATAATGGTTGCCGTAGTTGCCTTATACCTAGGGTAGTATCTGGGGGCGCTGTTAAACCCACTGGGTAGATGCACCGTTAGTCTTTGGGAAGACAGGCATCTAGTAGAAGGAACACTCTGAATATAAACCTGAGGTCAACATGGAATGGGGTCACATCGAGGAACTTGAGTTGATCACTGATCTCTCTTGTGGCAGCTCCTGCACCTGTATTCCCTCTCAGACGTACTGGCTTAGCCTTTCCTCTGATACTTGCGAGAGAAGCGCTTGGTCAATGCAGGGACCACCCAAACAGGCTTTCATGTCCCGGCAGAGATACAAACTGTGTAACTAATCATAGTTATAATCTCTGTCAGTATTGTCGGTAACGACAGACGCTTTCCTATACAACTACTACTATACTATACTAGTTGCCTAAATCATGGCATTCTAAAATTAGGACAGTCATATACATGGTTTGATGCTTACAAATTTATGCCAGAAAGTAAATATTCTCGGTTTCAACATTGTCTCTGAATTATATATCTCGGCAAATTAAGAAAATAGACAGCTCTTTGAATCAACGAGACTTGTCTTAAAAGTGTCTGAAATTAATTTTCATACCCTTTCAAAGTAAGCTCAATGTTTTAGAACACATTCAGTCAAGATATCATTCTACTATTGGAAACACCTGTGAGAGTATTCTTTTGGAATGGTGTTCATCTCCACTGTCGCGTTCCATAGCCTCAGTCGATCAAAAATATCAATTTAAAATAAATGTCAGAGTTGGAAAAAAAATTGCTATAAATACATTTAAAGATATATTCTTGATAGCCTCCAGTACAAATGGAAAAATCAATTTTTATTTACTTCTTTCTTTTTGTTAAATCTAATTTGTAATAACAACGAGGGAACGAATTATCTATAACGATGGTATATTTAATTATTTCTTGTATTTGAATGAATTGTTTAATCTAACTCACCAAGAAATATTTAGGAAAACCACTAAAATTAATTATCAATTATGTGTACATTTCACTGCCAATTATGCGCACTTTCAGAATCATCTCTAAGAAAAACAATCTCTAAATAAATAAACACACACACACACACATAGAGTCGAACGAAAGTACACACATACATATCATATAAGTGACGAGAGAGATCACATTCATAGTGATCGGAAGAGTTTATTCTGAGGTGTGTTTCCCCCTCAACAATATCATTTTGGATGATTTTTTTTTAATTTAAAGCGATGGGAAAGATAATCTTTAGTGACTATAAGTAAAATTTTCTATGGACTAAAATATCTGCAAGGGATATTTTGTTGTATATTAAAGGTTTTTCTTTATAATAGTGTTGTGGGTGATCTCCCCTCACCTTCACTGAAAGATAGACTCGTCCAATTGCTATATTTACGGCTTCCGAGCGACCATGTGGTAGAAGGCTAATTGGCATTATTGACGACCTACTGTACCCATTCCTTCCTGTATAATTTTTCTATCTACTATTGTCACCTGCTTCGTGTCCCTTACTTGATGCTTACCACTCGGCACCACAACAAATAGACATATGAAATGCATTACCTTAATACAATTTCGTCCTGGCCCAAGTTTATAATGAAAGAAAACATATACTGCACTTACCTACATATTCCATTGGTTGGTTTTTATTCGTATACCTGCCTATAGCGTTGAACTTTGAAACCCCGGTTTGAGTTATTCTCAAATATATATTTCTTATAATGGTCTCAGATCACTGGGAATTTTCTTTCCTATTTGTCAACAATTAAGTTTTTAAATCGTTACCCCAAAAATATAAGACATCAGTTTGTATGTAAGAATATTTCTGATTTTGCTTATGGCATTAGTTATCTATTAGGGCTGTGACAATATTCTTTTAGTAAAAAATATACTTGTCTTGTCATTAGTTACTCGGACTATGACAAGAATAATCTTTAATAAAAGCAATTTATCACAACCCCACTTATAATTACAGAATTAAAAGAAATGGTTTAATCTTTAATCAATGGTTTATAAATATTTCGGCCTATGAATCTCTTTGTTTTGTTTTTTTCTGGTACTGTATGCTGATTTTTTGTTTCTTGATGTCGAACTGATAAATCTTTCTTCCAACTACGAACCAATCCCTATATTTAGTCCACAGGGTTAGACTGTATTCATATTGAAATCGTTACTTCACTCGATTTTCTTCTGTGTTGATTATTTTTGTAACCATCACTTGCATACAAATTTGAACTTATACCCCAAAATAAATGCTACTTTTAACTAAGGCTCTGACAAAACAAAAGCTTTTATTCAAGAATATTCTTGTCACATATTTGAGTTTTTGCAATTTTTCCATTTCTTTTAGTTAATTCTACAACAATTACTAATAACGACAAAATTAAAAGAAATAGTAAAATCGCAAAATAGTCAAGTAACAAGTAGGACTGAGACAAGAATATTCTTCAATAAAATCTTATTGTCATAGCCTTACTTATTTTATAACAATGAATTTCAATAATACGCTTATAATAAATTATGAATGGAAATATTTCATAAATTAAGACAGATTTTCTATTGATTTTTTAAAAACATTTAACGAGGAATGAGTTATTATAGAATACATCTCTTAGGTCCGTCTCGATAGATGATAATCGTTGCTATTACACCTTGAAACAAAACAGTTAAAAATAAAGAAACAAGAATATTTTAGAATGTTTTATTTTCCTATATCAGGTTTTCGTTTGCTCTCGCTTTTATGACGGTACTGTTCTCGATCACTCAATTCCGATGAGAACTAAGTGTAAAAGAAACAATCATTTAACAGGAAATACTCAAAAATTCTTTGTTGTATTATAATACTGCATTTTTTTTAAATATATTCCATTATGAATTTCTTTTTATACTTATATCATAGATCAAATGTACATATACATAATCGGAATCCTATCGGCAGAAAAAATGAAACAAGGCAAAAATTGCTTTTTCATAAAATAACAAAAAATGTAAGTAGCAAATAAATATATAAAAATAATGGGCAATATTAATCATTCACAAATGAAAAACAAAAATCAGCCTTAAAAATAGAAACTGTAAATACGTGTGTGATAATTATGGATTATCAATAAACAAATAAACTGTTGCCGAACGCACAATTTTCATTTATTGATTCCAGGAAATTTAGAAAAGCAGTTGTATTGAATGATCGGTTAAATAGTTGTATTTTATAATCCAAACATTCCAGTTCAAGTTCCAATGTGACTATATCTTTGCTTTCACCTTTATTTACAACTGAAAGATTGGACTCTTCAACAGGCGAAAGAACATGCTCTTAAATAATAAATGGTACCATTAATTTACAACACAAAATATGCAACTCAATGTGTCTACAAAAACAAGCACTATGAAAAGGGAAACTTACAACCTCGTTAACGATGCCTAAATTGATGAGAGCAATCGTCAAAATGCTATTCTCACCACCCCCTAATAAATATCAAAACTCAAATTAACTTGGAATGTATAGTGGGAGAGTAGAGTAACAATTTCAGTAAGTAAAGAGTTAAACTCTTGATTTTTTTTTTTAAATCGTGATACGCGTGTTAAATTTACTGGATGTTCTGAAGGGATGCACTTCTTTAATTTTTAAAGACAAGTATCTAACTTTTAAACGAGACTTTTTCTAACACCCAAAACACC
>JAUZSX010004279.1:0-22315 GCA_034780655.1 Idiosepius hallami
TGCGAAGGGAATTAGTGGTGGGGGTTTGAATGTGTCTCGATTCATGAAATGTTGGGCTTAAGAATATATTCAACCACGGTAGTGGTTGAATGATAAGTTTTATTACCAGTACCTAATTGTGTAAGCATTGTTTTTTATATTGATATATATAATTCAGCTCTGCACTCAAGCATTGAAGATTTTTTTTGCTTCAGTGATTTTTATGGCTTAATATCTTTTTAGCTATACCAGCATCTTTATTCATTGTGTATATTTAATGATTAATAAACATATTACTGTTGTTTTGTTAAGGTAAAAAAAACTTAAATACTTGATGTGCAGCCTGTTTTGTTGAATACTCACATTTTTATTTTCAAATTTTAGTAATCACTCAATACAAGTGCTATACATTCGTAAACTTTTTCGTTTTACTATTTTTATTTTTATCTATTTTTGTTTAATTTCAACTTTAATCTTTTGATTTTTTGTACAATTCAACATTGTGTATCCAAACTTGGCTAAGTTAATTTTATTTAAAAAAACAAAGAAATGCTTCAGTTACTTAAAGAAAAAAGTAAAAATAAAAAAAATAGATAAAAGTAATTTATGTAAGTAAATGAACAAATCAGATTTAGAAATTCCCTAAATTAAAAAAAAAAAAATGCATGATTGTAGTTGTAAAAAATCCTTTAGTTACTTAAGAAATTAGAACTAAAAAAAAAAAAATAGGTAGGTAAATAAACAAATTTAAAATATCAAAAGTTCTGTTTGGATTGCTTATGCCCATTAGTATTAAGTTGTACACAATTGCCTCATATTGGTACAATTGAGCAGAAAATTGTCAATGTGGTCTTCACACATGCAAAAAATAAAAATCATTGAGTTCTCTGTTTCTGCAAGGCAGTAAATGATTTAAGTATTGCCACTTTATAAAATTTGAAATTTAATTTCTTTTTATTTATATTTTATGTCCCTGTTTTGACACTTTGTCAGCTGATAAGAGTTCATAATTATAAGAAAGTGTTAACCTAGGGTCACCTTTGGAACAAGTGAGTAGTGTTTGTTACATTTTAGATTTGAAAGTTATAACAGCTCTTAGTTTGTGTCAAGTGAATGACAACTTTTGTTTATTCTCTTGAATAATAATTGAAGATAAAAGGTAAGATTGGAAATAAAATGAAGATTTATGACAAATGCTGGGATAAGTGTAAAATATTCTGTTTAAAGTGGGGAGTGTTCTATTAATCATTTTTGAAAAGTCAACAAATGATATATTAATGCTTTAAAAGCTTGAGTTTCATAATCATAATAAAGTATTGAAAATCCCTGTTTGATTGTTACATTTACTTTTTCAGCTGAATTTTTCTAGTTTTTCTTGAATTTATGTTGCCATAGAAATAATGTAAAAATGTTTTAAAATTCACTTGAAATATTCTTCTACAGATTTTGGTTTGAAATGATATTGAAAACACGAAATTGAAGATACCCAAAAGCACTTTTTTATTTTGTTTTAGAATCTTTTTACTATCTTTTTGACAATGAGTAAATAATGGGATAATTTCTAACATAATTAATATCTAAAACTTAAAGTTAATTAATTTTATTGAATTGAATGGAAAAATGTTCATAAAAGCTTAACAACCAGAAAATTATATCAATAAAATGCAGTCATGTAAGTAAAATTATCAATGTTTGTAATGGGAATTTGATTTTTTTTTCAGTGCAATTTTGATAAATTTTATTCAAAAAGAAAAGATTTATCTTCATGCTAATATTCAACCAGAAAATTGTGTTAGTTTTACAAACTCTGTAGAATATGGATTTTAATTTATTATTCATTACAAACCTAGGGGATATGTTATCCATCATAAAAAGGGGAAAAATACATATAGTTAAAGAAAATTTTTTATTTAAATAAAGAAAAAAATGTTTCTAGATTTTATTTTTTAAGAATTTTATGCATTCTGTTAGGGTTAATTTATTTTCTGTAGCCATTGAAAAATTTTCTTCCCCTCAAATTGAAGGATTTCTTTAAAATGAAGACATAAAATGAGAAATAAAAGCTACACTTAAATATTAATTATTTTTTCAATAACAAATTAGAAATACACAAATTAAACAAAATAATCTTTATTGTATTACGTTCATAAACACTTCTCTTATGATACAAACTGTTTTCCAAATTGCTGACTGTGAATAACTGACGGAAAGAAAAAAAATTGATAAAATTACTTTTTAGCCTGTTTACGTTTAAGAATAATAAAAAAGAGAAAATTTGCATTTGCTATTAATTCTTTAGATTGATATATTAGGTCAGAATTTATTCAAACTGCCTTAATATATTTTGTAGCTACATTTGATATCAATATCCTTCGATAAAGTTTTTTTAATACTATTGTAGTTAAGTGTTAAACAAATGGTGATAATGTTTGTGAAATGAATTAATTCTTAGACTAGAAGCAATTCTGATTTAATTTCTTGTTAGTATTGGTTTAGTATCAATTCTTTTAGTGTTGAATAATTCTAGATAGATATATAAGTTTATAGGTTCTATAATAACAAAAGTTTGATTTCCAATAAATAAGTGTTAACGATCTAATTGAAAGCAGAAATGCTGATGGAATAAAATATTGAGGAAAATATATCATAGTATATCTTGTGACTCTAAGGTTACTTTAAAGCAATGCGACGCCATGCATGTCATTTACCAGAGAAAATGACACGCAAAGAAAAAGGAATGATTGCGTCAGAGTATGTAGGGCAATAGAGGATAACATTGATTAACTAGGAATAATTAATTAATGGTTAGTATGGGTTAATTTTAATGAAAAATCCATTAATTAATAGAAAGGTTAGCCACAATTATTATGATTATGATGAAATTTGGTTGAAATCCTGTGGGGTTTGATTCAGACACTTCAAAGGTTGGAAACTAGTGTTGATGCCAAAAGTGATAGATAACAGTCCCATCTGGCTATCGTCAACCAGGTTCTAAAAATTCTAGGGTTTGGCCTAATCTCCATATGGGTATTGTGGGGTGTGGACAAAAATTCAGCTGGACATGCCCACAACTATATAAACGATAGTTAATGAAATTTTAGTTAATTCCCAGTTAAGTTAAATTCCAGTTCAGTTCCAGTTTTGAAGTCTTAGAGTTGTAGTCAGACTGACTAGTGGGCTCTAAGCCCTTGCACTGGGGGTCTGCTGCACCCAGCCCAAAATTGAAGTCAATTGACTTCACTGCTGCAGCCATCTCTCTCCATGCCACCAATGCAGAGACAGGATAAAGAAACATCCAGATTTTAAAGAAGAATCATTGTTTGTCTTTTTGTCTGTGCTATGTTCCTCTTCCAGACCAAGTTTGTAACTAGATGCCTGCAGAACAATGGCCAGTGACAAGTATGCAACAACATGCAACCTAGATCTGCAAGCATATATTGTTACAACTTAATAAATAGGAAAATGGCAAAGATTTTTTGTTTTTACAATTTTATAGTTATACTTTTTTAATGAACTAGAAGTATTCTACTAGGTTAATAAATGTTCTCCATGTTATTATTCTATGTGAATTAGTTCCTGTTTTTCTTTTTAACAAATATCAATTATTTAGCATCTTCATTTTAAAGTCTTAATTTACTTTGAAAATTACTTTGTGCAACTTTAAATAAAATACTTATTCATTTTCTGTAACCTAATGTTATTTAATTTTTGAACAATGAGCATCACTCTGCAATCAACTCAATAAGTAATTGCATTGTTAGAAAATGGGCTTTTTTTTTGCAGCTACAGTGATTGGAGGAAAAAAAAAGACAAAACCATGACAGATTGCTATCAATAGTTTGAGTTTATTTCATTGACACCTGGTGAAATCTAAAAGGAATCCTTTTCTTCTATTTTAAGGTTTTCACAGAAAGAGATAAGAGTAATTTAATCTTTGAATGAGGAAAGGATAAAGACTAAAAAAGATAAATCAGATATTGTGTAAAAATAATTGATATCACAGCGACTTATTTTTTATCTACAAAGCAAATCTATTGGGTTTAAGACATTAAATATATAATTACACAAAATAGTTTGTCATCACTATTATGTACACAAAATCATTTCAGTCACCAATAAAGCTTATTGTCTAAAATGTTTAGGCTATGTGGTGTTGGTGTATAGTTATTTGATGTTGAGGTCGGAAGAAAAGGACAGAGGGGAAAAGTCACCGCCAGAGAACATCGGTGGCAAATTACCAGAAGTGACTCCTGAAGAAGGACTTTGAGGAGGTTTTCCAGGATTGGAAGAGATGCATGAAGAAATGTGGAGATGTAAAAAGCCCTATTTTGAAGGGGACAAAGTTTTGAAAACTTATGAAAATAAATATTATCTTTCCTGACATTTTCTCAAAAGTTATTTAACAAACATTGTATATAATTATGACCATCATTATTTTTTTTACAGTAGTCTAATAGGTCATTTCAATTATTATCATCACCAGCAAACCCTTCTTCAAAATCAGAAAAATTAATATTTTTGCTGCTTATTTATATACCAACTTAACCCTGTATACAAAAAAAATGTGATGGTGGTGTAAAGAGTTGGGAGATCTTTAACTGACTTTTTAGATTTATTTATCTATCTATGAACTGAAATTGTCTTTTTTCATTTCCATATGCTCTGAGTGCTACCACTCCAATTTCTTTTTATGATTGGTTTATAATCTTTTCTGTTCTTTGTTTAATTCATAAGCTGGATTATGCCAACTTTGTTATCCTGGATATACAGATATGTTTCTACATTGCACATATTTATTACCTCTGTTAAAACTGTTATTTAAAATGTTTTTAAATATTTTCATTCTTGTCTTTTAACTGAACAATAATTCTTTTGGTCACTTATCAATTTGTTTCATCTAAAATCTTATTCCTATGCTAAAAATGTTTCGAAATCTAACAAAATCATCTTAACTCTTCTAACTTTGCAGATTCTAAGTAGTCTCCCTGAATCATTGTGTTCAGTAGGTATTAGCAATAGGCCTATAAAATAGTGGTAGTATTTATCAATATCAATTAGTAGACTCACAGATAGGCTTGCAGTAGATTCTCCTACACAACCTATGCAATTCTGTCTCTTATAGAAATGGTGAAATGGAAAATTAATTAAATCTTTCAAAGCTGTAAGTTTTTTATTTAATTCAAACTTTAGTCTTTCTTCTTTTGAAGAAGCATAGCATCTAAAATCATTTTAATCAAAATAGAAAATTATTCAATTTTCTTCAAAGAGCTTTGGTGCCGACATGAATGGATATCTATATTAATTTAGACTGATTGTGTTTTGACAATGAAAACAAATACTGAATAAAAGATTCTATACATTATTTGAAAAAAAAAAGACAAAGATAGACATATTAGTAGTGGATGAGTTTGTATGATAATCAAATTTAATATTACCTAGATTTTCAGTTCATTACAAAAATATTTTATTGGTAAAGTTTAAAGTAAATATATAAACTTTATAAATAAATTTGAGAAAATTAAGTCAAACTAGTTGCAGTAATTTACATATTAAGATACCATGATTAACAAATGGATAAAAGTACCATTTGTGCTTGCAGATTATCATCATCTTTTTTTTTAAAACTAATCTTATATATAAATGTCTGTTCCCTATGGAATTTGAAATGGCTTGGGATTTTCTTAAATTCATACAGTTGTACTTTATGCATCTGGGGCAGTTCTTAGATAGTTATTGTTTTGAAATGCCCTCGATAATAATTGATAATTGAAAAAAAATCAGCTTCAAGAAAAAATGGTCCAATTTAAACAAAATTTTACACACTTTTATAGTCTACCATTGAAAGGGTTTTTTAAAATTTTCATAAATACAGATCCAAAAATTATTTTGCTAATTTTTAGTTTAGGGGCCTTAAATTGTAAAAATAAGCTAAAATGAAGGTGTTGTAGAAAATATTAACTCAATAGTATTGTAGATGTATCTATTTTTTTCCCTTAAAAACTTATTAAAAAAAATTAGTACTCGTGTTATATAGAGATAGTCTGTCATGTGAGTTAGGCTAAACTGTGACTGATTTTCAATAAAAATTTCATGGTGGATGATATTCCATTGTGAACAGACTTTATTTTACATATGACTGTATTGACCTTTACAATAACCTTGAGAAATCAATCTTAACCTTTTCATCATTGTATTTTGCAAAAGAAAATGAACTTTAAGATATCTTTTGCATTAAAACTATTTTAGGGTTTAGATAAGTTCAATATTTTCTATTTTGAGTTGGAAAATATTGAGAAAGTTTTTTTTTCTCTTTTAAGTATTTTGCTAAATGTATATTTAAAACTTTCAAATTGGTAAAAAAAATGTGGAAAGCTGCCAAATATGTAAAAGGCTCTCACAGAAATCTCTAGTGCGGCTTCTCTTAGATGAAGAAAAAAAAAGATTCTTCAAAAATATTTTATTATTAAGTAACATGAAAATACTTGGACAAAAAATGAAATTGGATGCAGACATTTAGTTTGACTAAAATGCAGCTTAAATAAACCCCAATTAAAATGATGCATAATAATTCACAGGTTTTCTTTTTCTTCATATAATAATAATAATAATTTTTTTTTGCACAATGTTTTCTATTGAATTATACTGTATTTTCTTTATGTCTGCATGAATTTTTTAGACACTGAGTATTTTTCTCAGAATATTTTGTTTTTTCCAGTAGGTCAAATTTACAAAAGAATTTTAATGTAGAAATTATTTCAATTTGATCTATGAAGATGCACAGTGCTCCTATTCTGGGTTTGACCTTATTTGTAACATACAATATTTAAATGCATTCTATTGTTATAACTTAAAATACTGGTCAATCTTCTCTAATCTGTTGCATCATTACAGTATATGTAGTCATACATTTTCTTTTTGTGTTCGTCATCAAAAGGCAAACCTAAGTAAATTTTTATGTTGATGAAAATATTGCTTCCTATAACATTGGTAGGAACATTATTTTGTTTGTATTAAACTAATACAATGCCTACACATATAAATATATCTACAATTTAAATGTTTTATTATCCTAGGTGAAACAAGTTTATATCAAAATAAGTCTTTTCATCTTCGCCTCATTTTAACTCAAATGGCTAATTAGCTAATAATGTAAAAAAAAAAAAAAAAACAATTTCTAAGAAACTGAATTGTTAATTGACCCCCTTCACAAAAAAAAAAAAAAAACACTATCCCCTTGTATCATATGTGTCATAATGACAATTTCACAATATTTTTTATTTTTCTTTATTTCTTCATTTTTTTTTTCTTTTCTTTATTTCTTCATTGTTTTTTTCTCTTTTCAAGTGTTATAGACAAGGAAATTTTTTAGTAAGCAAAACAATAATTATACAATCAGATTATGGTATTTTTGATTTTTATGTAAATGTTTTATATGTTGTTCAAACATATATATAGAAATACTTGTTAGAAATTTTTTATGTATCTAAATTAGTAATTGCTTCTATCATCAGGATATTTAAATTTTCCATTTCCTTCTGAATATCATTACTGAACAACAACAAAAAAGAAAGAAAGAAATATAGTGGAGTACAAGACAATAAATAACGTAAAGTAAATATTTGATAATGCTTTGTGGATGGTTTTTCATTTTTTGGGTAACTATTCTTTCCATCAATAGTTTCATGTGTTGTGGTTTGACTTGTAAATTAAGAATTATTGGTTCAATTTAATTCCTTTTCTACCTTCATCTTTTTATCATTCATATATAACTCTTACCTTACAAAAAACATATGTAAAGCAGCAACATAATTAATGTTTAGAATGAAATTTAGAAAACTAAACCCGAATATTTTACCGAAGTAAAAGAAATATCTTTTTAAAATGCTGAAATGAAAATATATAAAACACATTTGCATGTTAATTATGAGGCTTTTTTTTTTTTTTTTTTTTATTAAACCCCATATATGTTCATTACGTTTAAAACTCCTCAATCATACTGACAAAGTTTCTGAAACTTAAAAATCTTGAAACTTCATATATTCTCTGTTAAGGATTAAAAACTGTAAAAAAATATTTAACTATAATCACAAAGCACTAATTTGATGTTGAAATACACCATCTGCCCTGGCAAATCAGCCTCGAGTTGAATCAGCTATGCTGAAAGGCACCAAATCCAAAATATTGTGGTTCAAACATTTCTTAGCAAGTATTAACAAATGTTTTGGAGAAAAAAAAAGAAATGTTTAAATAAAAATCTAAAGTTAATTGGTTTTCTATTTATACATGATCATTATTGAAACCTTGAAATTATTTCTTATCTTGTTTCTTTTCCACTAATTATAAATGAACAATTTTGCTTGGCATCAGGGAAAATTATCATGAGATAAAAATGTTGGTAAAAATCGACTGATTTTTGTCACCGAATGAAGCATAGTTTACTAATTATGTTACTAATGTATGTGTAATGTGTAATGATAAAATCACATAAAACAACAATCTTTTAAAAATCATTATTTTTTTTGTTTAAAAAGATATTTAATACTTATGGAATGCTTATATTTTGTGATTAATTGAAAATCTCTGATCTAAATTTGCTTCATATGTAAATATACAGGATTATGGAAAAAGAATGAAGTGATAATCATGGGATGACATCAGTGATGATATGAAAAAAGAGTTTTCTAAGTTGTGAATAGCTGCCTTAAGGTACTGTAGTAGTAGAGGTCTCACTGTGTGTATGAATTATCTGGTGGTTATATATAAAAGATTTCAGTTAAGTGCTTCTGGGACCCAAAAACATGATCTTGAATATTAAAAATTAAAGCCTTTAACTCTGTGGATTGTAATATGCTGATTGTGTCGAAGCAGAATTCCCTACTTGCATTTCTTGTTGCTCATTCTGAAATGTGAATTAATTCTAAAAGTATCTTACCTGAAGTGCCTGTAATATCTTTAGCTTTTAGTTCTTTGGCCTTTTTCACTTCAATAATGAGTCTTCCAACTGCTGGTTGGTAACAAAGTGATAATAGCACCTCACCCAGTTTTCCCTTAAAAAGATCAAAAGAATGAATATATTGTGAATTCTGGATGTATATTTTCCTAGTAAATAATGTAAAACAAGAGAACAAACCAAACCAAAATATTCTGTTCAGTTCTTCTCCAATTAATATAAATTTGTTTATAGTTTTAGATTGATATTTTTCATATTACATAATTTTGTACATTTGACCACTTTAAACATGTCTTGATCCACAATCTTTGAGATTTTGCGAAATTCTGTGTAAAAACATTTTCTTTATCCATAAACAAAAATAGATGTCTTCTGAAATGATGTTATTCTTAATTTTCGGAAAAAAGTTAGAGGTTACATTGGTTGATACATATTAATATATTAAAAATAAATCACCTGAAGATGGATGAAATGTTATGAAAATAATAAACATAACAAAAATCTACCAAAATGAATACAAAAGTTTGCAGTAAAATTAATATTCAGATTATGTAGCCTCATCTCAAAGAGAATTCCCAATTAAAATACAAAAAACATATGGAGTCTATAAAAAAACTAAAAATTCTGAGAAGAACCAATAGAAGTATTTATTATGTAAATCTAAAACCTTTTAATCTTAAAGAAGATTAATAATTGATCTTCATTATTTGTTTTTCAAGCTAAATTTATAGAGTAATATCTCAATGATACTCAGATTAGATTTTGTTTCTTTGTTGAATAGTATATTAAATTATTAATAAAAAGTTAATGAATATCTTTGAGGTTAACAAAATACGTAAATGCAGAATGTAAGATAATTACAACTGTTGTTACTAAACCATGTTAGAGTTATAAAGAGTCAGATAAACTTTGATAGATTAAACCTAGAATTTATTTTTTGGGTTCATTTATACCAAATTCTTCAAAACTTGTCTCTATTTTAAAAATTCCCCGGAAGTTAATTTATATACACAAGGTTTAAGTATCTTCTTTTATTTTGGTAAAAAATGAAATTTTGAAGTGATGCATTTTGGTTTGTGTTAATATATTTAACTGATAAACAATAATAAAAACAAAATTTTGAATTGAACTACTAATACTAAAATTGGTTTATTATGAATGATTGTATGTTGGACTGCAATATCAAATTGCTAATTATTTGAAAAGAATTTTACTTAAGGCTGAAAAACTGTTTCTGTTATAATCTGCTAAAATATTGATTAAAAAAAACCCAGAAAAAAAGTCTCAGACAGTGAATGAATTATGTCTTAGATTTCAAATTAAAATCAAAACCAAACTAGCAACACAAAAATAATTGCAGAAAAAAAAGCTCTTAGTTTTTTTTTTGTTTAAAAGATACAAAATAAAAAGGATTAAAAAAATTTTTTTAATCACTTTTATAAAAAGAAATGGTTGATTTAAAACAAAATATTTTTTAATGCAGGCTTTGCTCATTATTATTTTAAAAGTAAGATCAAAATATCGTAAAATATTCTATTACTAAAAATAAAAAAAAAAGCTAATCAATGTTATAGCTCTGTTAAATGAATAAAATCTGGATCTTGGTTTGATTCCTATCAAATATATTCAACTATTGTAGTGCTTTGTTTCTTTTGTAACATTGAATGTATATGTTTATTTGTCATGACTAAAATGATATCTTTTAATCTTATTGATACATAATTTGATGTAGAAATCAATATTTGGTCATTAATCTTGATCAGTTCTTATCTTAGTACACAAACCTTTCTGGGTCTCTAAAGATTCTTAAGGATTTTGTTTCCAATCTATTGTAGATAGAATCAACAAAAAAACGACTTGATCAAATCAATCTTTCATGAAAGCCACAAGGGAAAAAATAAAAAGGTTAATACAAAAAATTAAATCCTTTTTTCCTATCATTTATTTGTTTCTTATCAGTTAATAGTTCTGTATATTTTAGTTAATTGTTTGCATAATACAAAGAAAATGAAAGATTAATAACCAAATGTTCTACCAAAAGGTATCAATGACCAGCTGTTACCTAGGGTTTGGAATTGCAAAAAGAAAAGCTAGATCATAGTAATGTTTCAAATGTTTTTGTTAAGATTCAGGTAGATTTAGAGATAAGAGAATAATTTAGTTGTGTTTATATAGAAATTAATCTCCTCTACACATAAAAAAAAATCTGTGAAGTTTGAAAAGCAGGCATGGGCTAATTATGATATTACACTTCAGACTAAGATTGATTTTCAAAGTATGTAAGTGGTCAAGCAATTAGAGAATTTACATTTTGATTTTGGTCATGGTTTTAAATCCCACTTGTACCTCTGCCAAGTGTTTAAAACTTTTATCATAACTTAATAAAGATCTTGGGTAAAACTGATTTCAATACTACTGTTCTGAAGTTATTACAATGATCGTTCCAAAAGTAATACTACCTATGATTTTAAAGTTATTTTTAAAAAAGTTGAAAAGCTACAAAGACTGGATTGGTATCATTAAAATGACCCACTTTTTGTGCTCCAGCATTTACTTTTTTTTTTTTTTACATAGCACCATTCTCAAAGGACTTTTTGCAGCAATGAATGAGGTAATCGATTTTTGTGTCTGGAATACATTTTGATATTCACATCTCTGTCACCACTCTAAAATTCCCTAACATTGCGAATAAAAATATACACTATAAGAACTATAAGAGATAAAAAAAAATTTGTGTGTGATGCTCAGATAATTTTGAAAAATCTTTATTGGTCCTCCGATTTATTAGAGAGGGACAATTGTGTTTAGTGGCATGTGTTTGTTTGTGTGTCCAGAATATGGCTAAATAACCACACATTACCTTTTTCTAAAATTTTGCTTCAAGCTGTATTTTTATATGTAGATATGCATAGTAAAAAAAAAATATGACAATTATCGTTGCATCCCCAGGGGCCTAGACAAAAATGACATTTTTTGCCCCTTAATTTTTTATCCATCCATTAAATTTTTCTGAAACTTAGGCAAAATTTGAAGGAAATTGTCTTAAATGCAAATTCAGTATTTCTAAACGTGACAAAATTCTAGTTAGTGTCTCCTGGGGCTTTTTGGGGCTAAAAACAAGCTCTTTGGGTGGATATTTAATGTTCCTGTCGAAAATATCATTATGTATTTTTTTTATGCTCCATTCACTGTGCACTCGTGGTAGACTATGCATGCTTCATGATTTGTGCATGTTCTTCCTCTTTCAACTACTCCTTGCCATGGGATATTTAAATACCAGGTTGGAATCTGGTGTGGGATAGTCTTTCTTTGATGAGGGTGAATGGAATCTCTAAGCCTTGGTTGGCAATCCACATAGTGATGATGTCACGATGAAAATACTATGATATAGGACTGGCAACCATGTTATTATTAACTAGTTGAAACTGTTATGGTTTGGCATGGGTTAGTGAAATTCATAATGGTGACTATGGTCAGTCAACTAATGATAATGATGACTCCTTGGCCAAAATTTCTCTACATAATTTTATCCAATTAGTCATAAACAGTTTTATTAAGTGTGATTCTTTTGGCCAAATTCAATTTTCAACTTAGTGATTCTATCTTCTTTAGATTGGATAAAACTCCCATAGAGGGCGAGCTACTTAATATTAGTTTTGATGCTTAGCATGTAGCCTCAAAGAGATTGCCCTGTTTGATGTGCATGGAAAAGTACTTACCCCATAATGATAATATAATCAGAGACAACAAATTCAGTTTAGATGTTAAATTGGGAAAAATGTTATTGATAGATTGAAAACATTCTATAGAATATAATCCTTTTATATAAAAAAATTTGAAATAAAAAATTAAGATGGATATTTTTCATATTTTTTCAAAATAATCATATATATAATCACACAAAAGAATCGGTTAATATTCCTGATGAACCTTCCCAAAACTTTTGTTTGCACTCATTGTAGGCATCTTTGCATGTTTCTTGCAGAACTCAAATGCCTCTTCCACTTGAGTAATTGTTAGCATGAAGCATTTAACTAAAGCATATTAAGTTCTCAAATATGGCATGTCCAAATTTCCAGGAAAGTCCATCATAAACACATACTCGTTTTTTAATTCTTATACAATATACAAATATATACTTAACTGCAAAATTTCATCCCAATAGAAGTGGGGCACTGATAATGCACGCACACAAATGGTTTGATTGAATTATACAATATATCAAAAATTTTTAATACTAAAGGTGTTACCAGGCTTTGCCCAGTTGCTAGGGACTTGCCATTAAAGTAATTAAGGAAGTCTATTAAATAGTAAAGCAGTTAATGATTTTTTATTCTAAATTCATTTCCCAATTTTTCCTCTAAGGTAGTTAAAGAAGTCTATTATATAGAAAAGCAGTGCCATAGGCGAATTTTGGTGGGGTCTAAGTCATTTTTTAATAAGTATTGTGGTTTCATTTTCTGAAGAGCTCTACATATAAGTAGGATCTCTTAAAACATAACTAATGCAGTTAATGATAATAAGAATTTCTGAATTTGCCATTATTATTGATTTTCATTCCAAACAAATTATCTACCTATTTATTTATCAATGTAGTTTATTTTAAAATTGTTTTATAATATTTTTCGAATTATCTATCCATCATTTCTTAAAGGTCAAATTATTTATCAGAAAAGGTTTTTCACTTATTAAACAATAGTTTAAATTTACCACTATCCTGTAGATTTAATAACAGTTCTAAAATGGTGTAGCACAGGACATCAGTATGAAACCTCGATCTAAATTCAAAGACAAGGTTTAGAAACATTTAAGAAAAATATGGTAAAAATATCTGTTTTGTATGGTTTTATATTTATGAATTTTTAATGATTATATTATAAGATTGTTGAGTTATAAGTTACGAAATAAGCTCTGATAGTTTTTTTTTTTAGGATTTCAATACCTTAAAATAGAAAATACTTATGATCAAAAAAGATCATATATCATCAATTAATTATTTATTTAAAATTTTTGAAAATAAATCATGATTATAATACAAACCAGAAAAAATCATCATTATGAATTTGTGACATAATTCTAAGTATTTGAATAAGTTTCCTATGCATTTTAATGTCAGTATTTTTATCATGCTATTCAAAACTACAGATGATAACATTGGTTTTGCGTTATTGAGCTGCTAAGATCACAGTATGTGTGTTCATTTTTCTTTTTATTGTTAAAAATGATTGATGATATTTAGCATGAATCAATTTAAACATTAGGCTACAATTCACAGCATCTGTTTAGTGTGTAATTAAGAGTCCCTGCAATTTCCATTAAGCATGCCATTTGCAGAAATATCTGTTAGGGTTGAAAGTGTTTAATCAGTCATTGAAACTCTCAGATATTGTGCCTAGTCTACCAATTGATGATTGCAATATTTTCATTGCTGCAGTTTGTTCTATTTTATTTGATTATTTTCAATATCTATATTAACAATTCTTCATTCTTTGTTCTGTATTGCTACTTGAGCATCCTTAAAAAACATTTAATCAACATTATCAATTATCCTGAATCTTACAATAAAAGGTTTTCAGGCCAAGTTTGTTTTTTGTTTAACAGCATGTCAAACTTAAGTCAGTTAATGTCAAGATCAATTATTTTGATGTCTTTTTTTACCAGGTCATTATAAGAATAATGATGGTTCCATCTAACTTATAACTGGGAAAAATAATGTATCAATACCTTCCTCAGGGTATTAGCCTGAAAGTGAGTTCTAGAGTTCAACTCCTTAATTGCTGTTTACAATGAAATCTTGAATTTCTTGATAAGAAAAAAAAATACTTGCCCCATTCTGCCCTGTCCTGTATTTATACTGTATAAGTAATAGATTTCCTAATGTCACATAATGAAATGTGGCTAGATTCTAAGATATTCTGTAAGGCAGATGTCAGCAAAGAATGGTGAGAGAGAGAGAAACTCACTCTATTTTGTAAGATTTTTGTTTTTGTCAATACAGCCGATCGGGAGTCCGGTGATCTAATATATAACTCTGTCTTTTTGTTGCAACTTATTAACCTGTGTAAATTTGAGATGACAAGGACTTTTAATACAGGTTTCGTAATGATGATCCCCACCCTAATTCATGTCTTCACAGTTTATGAGCCATTATTAACTGTATTTTGTAATCATTTACTATATTCATATGATCTTAAGATCATATTCTCATTTTGGATAAAATATTTATGAAGGATTCATTGATTGACAAATTCAAAAAAGAACAGGCCTTTCAAAAAATGTGTAATGAATAGACTACGTCTTATATTAATTATTAGTGTAGACCAATGTAAATCATTGCAAAGGAGATCAGTCATTTTTTAGTTGTAGATAATAAAATATAATTAAAATAAACATAAATGCATAAACCTATACACAACTGAATTAACACTGACATATGTACATTTGTTTTTAAATCAATCAAAATATGAATATTTTGGTGATCTTCAAATGAAATGTAAATTAATCAAAAAGCATTTTTTATTTGTTGCATTTAATTACAATTAGGAAAAAATCAATTATTGCCTGCCTTGACTGGCTAGGAATGCAATCAAACATTTTTTTTTCATCTAGTCTGTCACAAAATTGGAAGTATAGAATTGTTCAATTTCCTAAATAGTATATTTTGACATGAGAAAATGACTTTATATTCAGACACATTTCAGTAAAGATAAATTAAAATTTTCTTTTCAATATTTTTAATTCAATTTTTTCTTTTCATACAAGAAACTTAGTTGTGGGGTTGAGCTTAATATAATCCCTAGTCTTCTTAATTGAATTAAAAATATTGAAAAGAATAACTAAAATTCTTTTGAATGAACTGTGTCGGAAAAATGATATTCTGCTTAAGTATATATGTATAAGTATAAACTTGTTTTGACCACTAAAGAAATTATTTCTAAAGTACTACCTAAAAGTTTTTGCAATTTGTTTTATATAAGTATATTAAGTATAATAAAGATACAATTAAATCTTTTTTTCTAAGGAAAACCTTGTTCTGAAAAAGTAAATCTGATACATCTTATAATTAATTGTAAACTAAAAATATTAATATCAAGTTGAATATTTGTTAAAATTAGTTGAATATAGGGAATTAAGTTGCAAGTCAGTTTTTATTTCTGTCATAATTATAATAGCATAAGAAAAATAAGAAAGAAGGGACACTTAATAATGACAGTAATGAATTTATATCATAGACTGCTGTATTATGTTTTATATTGATAATAGTTGTAAAGTTCTATTAGGTTGTCTGATTAAAAAAAAAAGGTTTTATTATGAATCATCCATTCTCTTTTCATATATTGGAGCAGATATTGATTACATGCTGGTCATTATATCCTTAAGAACCAACAAATAGATTGGTATCCCTTCAATTAAACTTCCTTATCAACATAAATATTTGATGGGGGGAACATGGAAGCTCTTAACAATACTTATTTTGTAAAACATGCAAAATATGCTATAATCATTTATTGTGATAATGATACAACAGGTCAGGTTGATTTTATGCATTAAGTTTTATACTGTATGATTATTAAATGATGTTGAGACAATATACATGTATTTTAGGTTTTATCATCAGTTCTGTGATGTGTCCATCATTTTTTCCTGGGTGGAAGTAAGTACAATAGCTAAAACTAGACTTTTATAGATATTGAAATCATACAGTTCCCATTCAGTTTGTTACCATCACTTTTCAGACGATAACCTTGGGATAGATATTGATCTCCTATTCCTTCGCATTTATGAATTGAATAGCACAATCACCAACATTTAAACAAAGAATGGCTGTGATTACTGATATGTTCACTTTTTTCTTAGTATCCTTAGGCAAGGTATAGCCCCCACTAAATCTTCGAAGCTGTGAGTTGTGAATCGAGCAGCTATTGCTAACTAGAGAATTAGGCATGAAAACTGTACATAAAAATTATTATTAAATGACCATAAAGGTTGATATACTGTTAACAAAATACCTAAAGTTTAAATAAGTGTATAGTATATCCAGATACATTAAAATGAATGAGATGTTTATTGGTAATGCTTTTTCTCGGATTATTGAAGGAATGGTAAAAAGATTTCATTTTACCAATATATCTTTCATTAACTAAAGAAAAAATATTGTTAGATTAAACTAAGTCTTGTGATTTTAATCTGCAACTGATGAACAGAAAAAAACACTTCAAATAAATACATATAATATCAGCTTGGGCTGCCTTTGTACTACTAATCTCTTCTGTGATTAATGGTCTACACTGTAAACATACATTGCTAATTTAGATAATAATATATACACCAGTAAAAAATTTTTTTTTAAACTTAATAGATCAATTTTAGCCATTTAAAATAAATTCTAATAATATTTTAACCATGACAGTCTCTTTCTTGTAAAATTTGAATAATATATTATTCCTGAAGAACTTCTAATTTCTATAAAAATGTGAAAGTCTGTTAGAATTAACGTTAGATGATAGTTTTATGTGGTTGTTTCTTCAATTAATATATTTTGTGTACTTAAAACCCATTTAATAAAAATGTTTTTTGACTGTAGATATCTTATTTTGCAATTTTCATTGATAAAGAAATAGTTTATTCATTTCTAGATAAAATAAACTATGAATTTTTTAGGGTCTAAATTGTTTTCATATTTCTATAATTTTTCCATGGGGTACATAATTTTTTTAAACATTTTATTTGGACAATTTCATTTTTTTCCATAAATGTTCGTTAACATTGATTTAGTCAACATTAATTATCTCAAAATTAAATTTTTTCAGAATATCCTGCCAAATTTTCATTTCATAAACAGTAATTTTCATAAAGAATAGGTGCTTTTTTAAAAATTTTAGTTTATCCAATTTTTGTGGAAACAAATTTCTTCAAAAGTATCAATAATTTTAATTGACTGAATAAAATCTAATACAATAGGTTGTTACAAATATTCAAACTTTGTTGTTATTATATTGTACATTTAAACATTGAATGTATTTTTGTCCAGACATTTATATTCTTAAAAAATTGATTCACATTTATTCTTAAAATCAATGGTTCCTTGAAAGTAATATGGCTTAAAGCCAATATTTTACTTACTTTGAAATGGAAATATCTAACTTACACTAATCTAAACACATTATTTGAATAAGATTCTAATTATTTTCTTCCAGTATAGAAATGTAAACCTGAAATATTTCTATAGATATCTGCTTTTGTATTTAGTCTAACACAAAAAAGTCCCCGCAAATGAAATTATTTAAGCAAAAAAAAAAAAAGTTATTTTACCAGTCTTTCAAATTTAAGTCAACATAATTGTTGAGATTATTAAAGAGGAAATTTTCAAACAATTATATTCTATATTTATTTAGCAATAAATGTTATTTTTGGTAAGCTTTAGAATGAAAAAAGAAAGTAACTTGCACCTACATCGCTGAATCAATTGTCTGCAGTTCAAGTGTCCTAAAAAGGTAGGAGGTTTGAATTCTTAGCATTTATTTTTATTGCTAGCACACTGTTTAATTTATTCGCTTGTATTTGTTACGATTCACTGCTCATCTGGCTAGTAAGTGTTACTTGAAAGATGGTTTTACAGTAGATTATCCATCTAAAAGATAGTGAAGTCTTACCTATTTTTTACCTTTGGAGTTACTTTTCTTCCTTAAAGGTAATATCCATAAAAAATTAATTGATTTTTATTTGTTTTGTTATTATTTAATCATGAGCCTTACATAAACCCTGGCCTATTCCTACAAACACAAAATGCTTTATAAGGTAAAAAAAAATATCAGGAGTAATTTGAAAGTGGTAATTATTATCCTAGTAACAGTTTTTTGTTTTTGTATCTTTTTCAAATCAATAGAATGGAAAATTTTGTAAAGATATAGGCGATAACTTTTCATTGAAAGACTTATAAATTAAAGTTGCTTAGATTTTTTTAAATTTAAATAATCTTAAATTGCCAAATGAGTTTGATTGAATCATCTCTCCTTTTACTTTTTTCAAATCAATAGAATTTGTTAGGTGCAATTTTTCTTTTTCTTATTAAGTTTCAATTCACAGAACTGATTGAAATTTTTAAAAAAGATAATTTTCCCTGCTGCTTAATTAATGATGTATTCATTTTTTTTCTTTTCTCTTGCGCATGATGCAATAAAATCTTGAAATTGATTTTTCATCCTTTGAAAAAATTATATCTGAAGCCTGTAAGGTTTTAAAATTAAGGTAAAAATATCTAAAAATACAAATCATGACTTGTTTATTAAATTTGAAAAAAATTCATAGATATTGAATATCCCCATTTAATGAGTGAGTAACTTTTTGAATATTCTGCACCAAATTTAATCAATTTTTACCAGTTTACACATTGTATTTTAGTTGATAAAAAAAACAAAAACTTTAATAATGATTTTTTTATTACAGATATCACAATAGTTAACTAAAAATTATTAATGAAAAAAGAATTCAGCAAAGATTGCATACAAAGAAATTTCCTTTTCAAAAGGGCTTTTGAAATCAGTATTACCCTTCACCTAGATGAGCTACTCTCCCAAGTTAACAAGTCCTATCTGTCCAAGGCAGCTAAAGGTAGATGCAATGGTTTTGGCTGGGATTTGAAATCTTGAAATACGATTCCATATTCCAAGCTTTTATCAATGATCCATCTTTATGACTTCTAAACTTGCTAAAAGAAGAGAAGTACATCAGTTTACCGCATATTATCTGGATCAGGCACAAGAACAAAACAATCCCATGTGATGGTTGTCGAGGCGGGATAGAGTGATAGGAAAGCCAGGGGTATTGGGAAAATGGATAACAAAACCAGAAAAATGTAGACTGATTAGTGAGTTCAACACACTACAGGAAAGTTCAAAGGAAAGGATAAAACAACACCACAAGAAAACAATGCTATACAAAATGATTAAAACAAAACAAAGATGGAAAATTCAAAAGTTGACTTTAATCTGTTTTCCAGGCTTTTTATTTCCTGTTAGACTAGGCAATGTGACCTCAAAATATTCTTCAAATATAAAATCAAAAATATATGCCTTTGTTGTCACAAAATGGAGTTTTGAATTCGGTTGTTAAGTCTCAGTTCATGCTAATATCAGAACATGATCTTGAGATGCAAAAAAAAAATGCTCCCAATGTTGGCGTAGTGGTTATTTATGATGCATTGTTTGTTAATTCTAAGCAACCAGGGTCAAGTCAGACATTTAATGATTATACAATTGGTATCTCACATTAAGTACTTTGCACAGGACCACTCAAGAGAAAATGTTGTATTTGATGTCTACAACAAATGACAGTTTATAGGCAGAAACTAGGAAAAGCATGGCATAGGATTTAGAAGACAGGTTGCTTGCAAAACCAGACCACCAAAGCCATGCAACACTTTTCTTAGATGTGACGAAAGTAAAACAGAATTGTTCTGTTTCATGGCAGACAACATGTCATTTATGGACACAAAAGAAGAACACATAAGCTACAAAAATATTGATATTGATTTTATAACACGAGGATGCGATTAGTGGTTGTAAATCCGTCAATATTGTTTCCTGTGACAAGGATATTGTAATTGGTGTGTCCTAGTTTGATAATTTGGGTATAGGTTTTTATGGATAAACTTTCAGAAAAAGGAAATATATTGAGATGGTTAATAATTCATACATTAGTAGTAGAACTGGATCCAAGATCAAAGGCATTGGCTATTTTCCATCCATTCACAGGTTGTGATAACTTTTTTTGCATTTGTTGAAAATGAGGAAAAGACAACATGACAGTCCTGGAAGAAGTGTGACATCACAAATATATTCTGTAGTCTAAGTAAACCATGTGACATTTTGACAGCAAGTTATCAATGTCATTCAAAATTTTGTTGTCAATAATAATGATCAGACTAACATTTCCACACAAGTTAATGAATTGTCTTGATCTTTTTGCCTGCTAACAACGGTTTTAAAACATTGAAAAATTCAGAGCTGCCCTTGTCAAACACATCAAGAGATCAATCCTACAGAGTTTAGAGAAGATAATAGAAAAGACACAACCAATCTAAGATCAATTGAATATTTTTGGTCAATTGTGGTAATGAAATATATTTAAATAAGAATTTATTTTAATTAATGGATTATAACTAAAATAAAAATGGTATAACAATTTACATAATGGGGAATAAAAAACCAAAACTCAATGTACATAAAATGATTAAACTTTAAATATCAATCTCATTGCGTATGAGATACCTGTGCTAGTGTGCAAAAAATAGCATTTATACATCTGGCAATCATGTAAGATTGCTTTAGTGCCCCAGTAAGTCGCCAATCTATTAAAAGAACTGCTTCTATAATTAGAACCAGATGGATTTACAAATTTTGTTCAAATAAAATACTTAAGTCCTAAGAGAATTGTTGAAAGTATCATAAAAAGATTTTTATCATAAAAACAGTAATTAAAGAGTCTTAATATATTGAAAATGTTGCCAGTTTGGAAGAATATTTCTATGGAAAATTTGAAGGGGCAATGAAACCTTATTGTTTGCCCGTTTTCCTTAAATCTTTGTTAATTACACAATGTAAAAACTTACTGAAATAAATTGAAATTAAAGAAAAATTGATGTTTGGTCAATCAAATACAAATAAAAAGAGAAATAAATAAGTGATAAAAATGGAGTAGAAACATATCTATAAATTATTCTTAACAAGTAGCAGACCCCCAAAACTTTTTACACAAAAAATAAACATTTCAAGAAATAAAGTTTCAATAGTATCAATAGTATTTTAGTCAATATTAATATTAAAAAAACATGATCTAAATATGATTTCCATGTTTTGTCATTCATAGGTTAATACTTTACAAAGTTCACATAAAGTCTATACAATAAATTCACATGGCCATAAATTTTAACACAATGATGCTTTTTGTCTTCAATCAAAAGTAGTATATTTCTTTAAAAAAATATGCAGAAAAAGAAATTTATGGGGTTTTGGTCAGGTGAATAAGAAGATTATTTCATGAGACCATGTCTTTTAATCTACTTAAAGAAATTGACATTCAGCCAATGTTTTATAAAAGTCATGGTTATTCCTTCCTGTGTGTGAGACCTTTATGATACCCTGTGCAATAAAGAAATTTTCAATAATAAAGTTAAGATTATTATTGGGATTTCCTATCTTTCTTAATCATTCTTAACAAGTCAAATCATATTGTGTGCAAAAATAGATTATAAACAAGCCGCGCGTGCGTGGTACCCCTAGCTCTCTAAAAGTCCCCGAGGGACGCAAACCAGATTTTTCCCGGGGTAAACACTATTCAATTTGTGAATTTGTGAACATGCCTCAAAACATAGGTTCCCCTCATTAA